>JAQGBY010009028.1:0-10035 GCA_034698785.1 Mycogona germanica
AGAGAATTTTAATTTGAGACATTTTATTTCTCTTAATTTTTCCACATTTCAAAAGACAATAAATGTCTTAAAAATGAAACATTTTTTTAAGTGTGTACTTTGCGCACCATTTTCGATCATGATCTTAATTGAGTGCTCACGTCATAAGGACTCGCTAGACGCAGAGGTGCCTGTAAAAAGAAAAACTTTGCTGTCGAAATTTAAGAGAGTTGTGTCGCTTTGACCGACAACCGACAAATCATTGTCAGAATTTCATTTTGATTTGTGCCCTACGCGCAAATGGTCTCGTCTTAGGGTCTCTCTCCCGTCCAACCTTTCTCCGCTGTCCTCGTAGCAGTCGTCCTTGGTGTCCATCGCCGCGTTGTCGTAGGCGAAATAGCGTGGCTGAGACTTGAGGGCCTCGTGAAAGTTGGACTGAGACTTGAGGTTCTCGTCGTGAAAGTAGGGCTGCGACTCGATGATGGTCGGGGGCGTGGTCATGCCCTCGACACCGTGCGACCGCTTGATGTAGTTGACGGCGCCGGGCAGATACTGGGTCTGGTCCTTCTCCACGTTCTCGGAATTTTTTCTGGTGATCGTGTTGGAAGTCATTGTCTCTGACGGAGATACAATAAAATGATGGCTTAGAAATAGTCATCAAGTTCCGTTAGATTTCATGGGAGATTTTTAAAAGTTCGCCTAATAAAATAGTTTCTTTTACTATTCTACATTCTCGAGGCGTCTCTTTGAAGTTGTTATTTTATCGTCCGATAACCTGAGCGCGGTGTCAGCACAATTTCTACAACAGGTGATTAAGAATGTGAATTCATTCGAGCATTGACAACAACCGGACTCAAATGAATAATATAAGCGAAAAGTACCAGAACAGTTTTTGAAATGTACATTACTTTCAGATTTTAAAACATCTGTATCAACATAAATTACATGAAGAAAAAAATTAGTGTAACAATCAGAACAAAAAAGTTTCATAAAAAATAATTGCGATTATGCAATATTATCATCGGACTACCGTCAGAAATTCACAAATTCTGTAGAACAAATTAGCTTTTAACTATGATGTAATTAATTGCTTATGAATCAGGATTAAAACCTGACTGATATTTTCTGTAGTGATCTTAAGATCACTACAAGACATCGGTGTGTCGATATTTGTTACGTTTGAAATTTGAATTTTCTATCAGTTCTATTTATTCACTGCTTCTAACAGTCTTTAAAATAATTTGAAAGCATCTCTTTCCTTTAGATTTTGATGTCAACGACAGTGTGAAAGTTCCAAATAGTTTCAATTGATTAAATTGCAATGTACCATATCCGACTACTCACGCATAGTTACTACGATCTCTGAACGCACCTTTTTGCGCTACTTGGTAAATTTCATTAGGCCAATGTTACGGTATCAAAGGTAGAGTTTGTGTGTCCTCATGGCTACGAATCAGTCAAGGTGTATCAGCACTATTATATTGATAGACGTGCCTGCCTGTGTACATTTGCATTGCTTGTGGGGTTCTAAGACAACTTCTCAATTACAAAGGGTGGGGAAGGAGGGGAAGTGACAAATGGCAAAAATCGATTGTGGCAGCACGGGCAGTAGACGTAGGTGTGTGTGTGTGTGTTTTTGTGTGACTAGGCCAACCTTTGAAGGAATCTAGTTCAGCCATATTTTGCATCTGGTGATATATGACACCGTTTTCGTGACCACTCTAGTATTTTAGCACGGCCTATGTGGTCTAGAATAGTCGATTCTCACGTTAGCGTTACCCACAGCGGGGGGACCTTTCACATAAAACACCTTTTGAACAAATTCCATATTTTGCTTATTCTCAAGGTACGAGACACCAACTAAAAATAATTCTAGCCAATTACGTGGCATGTCACATTCGAGTATTATTACGATACTATATTACTCGCGTACATAAATTGCTATTTATTCCCTACTTTTGACCAGCACCGTCTTTTTTTGGAATTGGGTCAATTATGAAAACCTGTTTTTCAACACAGTAATTCAAACAATTTGAATATTACGTTTTCATCACTGCATGTATGTCATGCATGCATGTCATACACTATTCACACTGCTGTATCTATTCAGCTTTATTTGCCCTTAAGACATCGTTCTTACGTTTTCATCGTTACAAAATTGGGGTTGTACAAATAAGTTACTAGCAATTAAAAAAATAAAAATTGTCGGTTTTAATATGTGACATTTTCTTGAAATTTTATGGGGAATGTGTTTTGTTGATAAGGATAGCTAAAACAATAATTAAATAATACATGTAGTTCTAACATTTCCTAACTTAGCGCATCAAATTGCAAGACCCGTAATCATCGGTTCGATTCCTTACCGTGATCTTCTAAATTTTTCGTGCATGAGAAATTCTGCGGGACCCGTGTCTGTACTCGTTGAAGTAATTTTAGTGTGGAAACGCTGGTGGACCTCCTTAACAACTAGCTCAAACACGTAGAAAGCAATGGACATTTGGGTTAAAAGTAGTGCCATCAGAAATGACCAATAACCATTGGACCGTAGAACACCTCAGTTAGGTTAGGTTAGAACTACAGGTATTATTTAACTATTGTTTTAGCTATCCTTATCAAAAAAACACAATCCCCATAAAATTAAATAATTTACAATTCATATTCTTCAATTTCCATATGAACTCAGTGTTTTATCAGATTTCTGAATTTTGTGTTGGCACATGACGAGTTGTTAAGTGAAAACTAATTACCTGCCCGAAATATATTTTCTATGAGATGTTTATTATTCGTTTTCCGAAAAATACGGCATTTAACAATTCAAATTTAATTATTCCGTCAACTTTAACTCTGAATGAAATAATTTAGTAAACAAATTTTAAAAGGTTTGTGATAATATCTGTTGACTCTGAAAGATTTGCCTCCCAATCTTTTGCAGCATTGAATTTTTAAATATGGTTTTAAGAACAAAGATGAAGCAAACCCCGGCAAACCCCAGGACACAACTTCTACTATCCTACGACATTTATATCTTTACTTTTTTAACAATATAATTTACTTTTATAGTTCTACGTTGCACGACGCAAGGCGATGCTTGTAATTTTTTGTGTATGGTTTTTTTAAGGTCGGACAATTGAAACGATTAGTTTCTTAGTCACTGCGTCTTGAAGAGACATGGACACTAAGGACACAAGGAACCGCAGAATTAATACTTTTTCTTTCTGATAAATAGGTTACTAAGTCAAAAATACGTAAAGTCATCATGAATGCTGTACGACACAAAAACGTACAAATGATACACGATTGGATCAATATCTGAAGCAAAACTAGAGAAATAATGTAAGAGGGGACCGCCTATTTCATCCTGAGACCCTGGTAAAGTGCAGTACATTAATTTGGACTATTTCTTGCAATTTTTATTTCATCTATTAATACTGAAAGAACCCCGACAGTAACTTTCTAGTCTAATTCTTTTGCCGATGCTGTGACGCGCGCCTAATGGGCGTAATCTTGCCACCTAAAATGAAAAGTAACTTTTTCTCATCCACAGGGTATCATGCATGAAAATGTGCCGATACTTAAATTCGTCTTACTTCGCTCATCAATCAATAGTTGAAACCACAATATTGATCGTTATTGCAGAATTTCCCCTTTCATTGCAGAATTTCTTCTAAAAGCTTTTTTAGATAAAGACCCCCAACAATATATAATGGGAATGTTGCGGCCATTTGCATTCTGAATACCGATCATAGTTGGCACATGTGGTTTGATTAATGTTCGTGTGTGGAACATGTCTAACAACTTAAAGAAAAATTTCAAGTTTAAGGCGAGTAACATGGTGAGTGTATCTGGAGTGTTGATGTACATGAACTAAATTGTTTTTCTCAATTTTAAAACAGACCTAATTACTTTTGTTCCAACATAATAATAAATTCGTGTTCACGTGTGAGGACGTAGGGTGTCCATTAAGTCTCAGGAATTTATTTAAAAAAAAGATCGTTTGGGTAGATTTAACGACATCCAATTAAGGTACTGAGAACCTTGCAAGATTAGAAGAATCGATTCAGAAATTGAATGTTCCATAAATGTCACGTTAAGAAGAACGCCAACCATAGGTTGTGGTTCAACAGCGTTAATCTGTGCGTTTTTATTTTATTTTTCTTTCCGAGGCATTTCGGGGAAAATAAATTTGTTTCTACGTTTTCGTGAAATGATTAAGGATCATAAAATATCTTCTTTTTTTTTAATTCACTGAAGTGACGGGTCACAACAGGAAGATTCTGTACCCCTCTCAGTGCTTAGGCACTATGTAAGAGGCACATTTTCACCAGTACCCCGAGCCAAAGCCCGCGCCGGGAATCGAACCCGGGACCGCCGAACCACAGTCCGTCCTAGTTATCTAAATCTAAAGAATTTCATTGGGTAGATTGAAAAGTATATAAATTGATTCACAACTGTGGAAGTTGCTTAAAGTGGTGAATGGCAACAGGTCTGCAACAGGGATGCAACAGGTGTCTTATTAAATTGGTGGACTTCTTAGTCAGGCGCGAGCATCAATAAACACCACTACTGGAAGAGGAGACACTCGAAAAGCAGAAAACGTCAAAATTCAAACGACTTCGCGATTATGCACCCTCAAAAAGCGAAACTGCGGTCAAAACAACGTACATTTTTACAAGATTCCTGTGGACGACTGACCGTCTTCGCCATCGATCGAGCCCTGACCGGGCTACTTCAGAATTTCGATCCACAATTTAATCGGTGCTCTAAAAGTGGATCTTCAAGAAAAGCATTTTGCCATAGAACAGCTTCAAATCGACATAAAGCGACATCTGTATAGCCACATGTCACGTCCCTATTGAATATTTGCGAATTTTTTTGTTGTGAAAAGTGAAATACGCTAAAATCTTGACTATCACATTCAGACTCCAGTTTATCGTCGTTTTAGTTCGCAATAATGTCTCCAGTCTATCGTTTCGAACAGATTTTTTAAATTCTTCAATTTCTTCCTGATTACAATGGAGTGTAAGTGTATGGTAAAACAAATTATAAGAATCTTTCACAGACATATATTCACGTACATTGCACATTTACTTTTACATATTAATCAAGCATTTCGGTGATAATTTGTAATTGCTCGTAATTGAACTTCAAAAAAGTTGTGAAAGTTTTGAAACTTTGTGCTCGATAAACGGCAAATTAATTACAAAGCTCAAGTAATAACCAGAAACTCTACATGAAATAATAAATTTGATGTAAAGCTAGACTTACCCCACAAATTTATCCGCATCCAAGTAAAATCCCAAGACTTAAGTATGACCCACTCTTCTATTCAGTTATCAATGCAACGACTTTGACCATGTCAAACGAATAGTCGCACCTAGTCCGAAATGTCAAGTACAATGGTAGAAACAAATGCCATTGAAGGTTAAGACTATCGATGAGACGAACCGACAACGAAAATTTCATTCTAGTGTTGACCGTCCCTAAATTTGTGGCTCTTCCAAACCACCAAAGTTGGATCGGCGCACTATTTGTATTCTAACAGCACAATTGAAATCGAATTGCAGGCATGTGAGTCTATTTGATCATTCCATCGTTCGCCATTCATTGTTTTGTTTGAGCGGCGAATAGCCACGGCGAATATGTGTTGTATAGGGCGGCGAAAATGCCATTGGACATGCCACAGAGCGCGTTTTGAATAGCCGAGTTCTGGAACAGAGTTGATCCTCCTGAGATCCCATGTGGTCGTATGTGTGTCAGGAGGGGGATCTTGTGTTAGTCTGATTTTTTTACAAAGATTACCTGACCTTTTAGCTTGTAAGAGTCGCGGTGAAAGAAGCTAATGTTATTGGTTATAAGTTATTGGATCCACTGAACGCGAGTCGCGGCATCGGAAAATCGAAAGATCGTCTTACCACACGAGCACCTCTTCTGACTATCAGATTTATGAGGAACAGTTGAAATCCTTCATAGAGGAAAAATTGTAATTTTTCAGATTAAATTTAATGTTGTCCAATTCTACTTGGTACATGTCATTCATGTGAATCATTTTAACAGCGTCCGAATCACCATTCCATTTTGTAAAAAAAGTATTTCTGAAGTTTTTCAGAAAAAAAAATTAACTTCTGAATTCCTCAAATTTTACAGGTCACGTACTGATCCACTGAATAATGAAATCGTTCAAACACAATTCAGAAATTAATTCATTTCTAAATGACTCCACTTTGCTACCTGGAACCTTGATGGTTTGCAATTTTTTTTAAAACAGTTCGGTCTCAATTTCTTATCTGAATTCCCTCATTTTTAAAAATTCGGTACGCGCGCAATTTTTTTTTTCAATTTTCGCACCAAAAATAATAAATATGGCATGGTTTTGGATACCGGTCTCGGGAGGATGTGCGCAGCAAGACAGCACACATGCTGGTATTGCAGAAACCTTATCAAATAAATTGTCGTTCCCATGTTGCCTTAATCGCTAAGGTAACGGGCGCGAAGCATAATCTATACACGTATACCCACACGAGGGAGAAGGGGACACATACCATATATTTAGGGGATCATAAAGTCATCTGACAAAGTACACTACGAACTCAACTCATTACAGAGTTCGTCCAGCCCAATTGAGTATTTACGATTAACCTTTTCTTCTGATTTACATATTTTCTAACAGGCCATCACAACATTAGTTAATATCCGGTTTCATTATTACCTCGCAAAACTAATAAAAAAGTTTTATATCCAATTTTACACAACATGAAACATATTGGATCGCTATAAGCAGAGAGAATGTCTTATGTCTTAATGAAAGCGAACAAATGAGCCATAATCTTGCCGAACCCATTGCTTGAAACTGTTGCATCAAACATTGCTTGAAACTGTTGCATCAAACATTGCTTGGAACTATTGCGCCAAATGTTTAGAAAATTTGAACAGTGCTGTAGAGCACCATAATCTTGCATACCATCAATATTTATTTCGGTATCTTAATTCTCGACCGGGAAACGGCTCTTTCAAGTATTTGTGGTGCACCCAATCAAGTTTGGCTCATTGCGTTTCAGCATCACAAAATTATATGAATCACAAATAATCATCCTCAATGTTCTCTTTCGTACTTAAAGTTAATTATATGGTGTGTGACCCCAATTCACCTGTATCTGCATATCGCATGAACCAAATTGCGATTTTTTATTATGGCTTAACTTGAAGTAAAAAATAAATAAGCTTTTTATGGGAAATATTGTGCAGATAATTATTTCGTTCGTAATAGGTGTACTAAAAAGTATCGGTTATTGCTCCAAAACACTTTATTTTCCGTGTCAGAAAGCATGCTTCTGAATAACTTATGTTTAAATATCCTTAGTGAAAGTTGCTTTGCAAATTGCATTCGTAAATTTGTTATCATTAAATTAAATAATGTAACATAAAAGAATACGATAAAATTATAATAATCTATTTAATTATTAGAATTGAGCTCGACTTGTATATATATAAGAAGATTTCCAAAGAAATAAAATATTGTACTCATTAATTTAATTCGTCGACTAAACTATCGAAATAAACTATCGAATTTAATTCGTAGTCACACATCAACTATTATTACATGTAATCGCGGAACTCTTGAATTGCAACTTTACTACGGCGTAGTCGACTGTCCACATTAATTTAAAATATTTTTTTAAACACCGTTGACAACTGTATACAGTGTATAGGATTATATGTGCAATATTTCGCGATTACATGTATTAATAGTTGATGTGTGACTACGAATTAAATTAATGAGTACAATCCATCAGTTGCTGTGTTTATCTCGTGTTGGTCTCGGATATTTTATTTCTATGGAAATCTTCTTAAATATAACTCAACAGCTTCTATAAAAACAATCTTTAACGAATGTGACTTGTATAGAGTTCACAATCATATTCATTGAATCGTGCCCCAACTGCCGATATAGATTATTTGCTGAGATGTCGATTTCTACTTTTCCACAAATAATGTGCAAAAGATAGGTTTCCATAATAGCAAGTTTCTATATTACCCTGTATTCCTTTGCGTTATCATTTAATGAAATATAGTTTTCATGGAAACCAGCCTGTTCTTTGTTCTCTGTTCTCTGATCATTTCAAATAAACCGGCACAAATTTATCATTTGTCATCATCGCCATTGTCAATGAGCGGCAATTTTCTGCTTATGACTATGCCGTCACTACGTGTAACTAAGATACCATGATCGATATTTACTATTGTGCCTGCAGAAACGACATAACGGTTGTTTTTGTAAATTTACCCAAGGTTAGCCAGATTTGATCGTTTGAACTTTTGATAGTCGGTCGACTGGAAGTGAATTTCATTTAGGTAGACCAGACAATTTTTCAGTTCTGTTGGGAATAACTTCATGGATTTACGTATATGTGCATGCAACTGAAATTGTTTCTGTTAATAATATTTTTTTCAATTTTTATTAAATTACGAAAGTTTTTATTTCGTTGAAGTTCACATATACAACGGTACTAATACGAGTCACATGTATACAACTGTTCGCAAAAATCGAAAAGTATGTGACGTTTAAGTAATAAACAACATAAAAAACATTGAGCATTTTGATACTTTCATAAACATTTTATAAACAAAGAAATTGAAAATTTTAAAGATGCATGCAAGATACTAGAAGATAAAACGAGAATAATAAGATGGCGATCGGTATTTTCACTTAATTGCAATAAAATTAAAATTTGAGAACACCAACAAGTTACAAAACATGTTTTAAAACCACAATAGCTTGTCCATACTTTCTCCATTGTTTTTGCAATTTTGTTAAAGTTACAACACTCGTTAAAAGAGAATTTAAGAAATCAGGTAAAAGAATCGTGCAAGTTTTTCGTCTTAGTTTTTCGGGTCTATGACTTCAGAGGATCATGATGTACTAACAACAAATGATTTAATAAAATGAAAATATATATATTCAATTGACAACTATCTATGTTGAGCATCTTGTGGGCATTTATTTGATTGTGTCGCTATGTATAAAAAATCCATTACTTGAAAGTTATTTGAGGCTGAGGTTCTTTCGATGCAATTTAGCATGAGACGGCCGTAGAACAAATCTGAAAAGATATAGTAATAAACCAATCAAACGACATGCTCTTAGTTGTTCAATATTATTCTTTTCTAAATAATTGCCTGACCATTAATTGAATATTGATTGGGGTTAAAATTGCAAGTTTAACTTACATTATATCTTGATTCTCCAATTCCAATTCAAAATCAGGATTTATTATAACGTAGGATATTTCATTGTTGTTGTTATTCAATTCTGAAGACAAATTTAAAAAAAATTAAATTAAATTTGTGTGAAATATACATCGTACAATGTATTTATCTGTAAAACATTTCATGCATTAAAATAAAATGCGCGCTTATCTTGATATTTCATGGGATGAATATGAAGGCGAGCTTTCCCGCAGAACAGAGAAGCTAGCAGTGATTGCCGCGTTTTAAATAAATGTGTGCTCTTTTTCTCCAGTTAATCCGCTCCGAGGCGCTGCGATTAATGCACTGGTTTGGCGGTCCCGGGTTCGATTCCCGGCGCGGGCTCTCGGAAAACTTCGATCCCGGGGTTCTGGACGTGCTCCTCGCGTAGTGCCTAAGCACCAAGAGGGGTACAGAACGATTGTAGTGCGGTTGACTACAGTTGATTAAAAAATAATAATAAATAAGGATTCAAATTTCAAAACCATATCAATTTGAAATTATATGATTGTTTTTTAATAGTGAGTAAATTGTCTCATTGAAGCTGAATTTATTTACAGTTTATTAAAAGTTTTGTTTGGTCACCGTCAAAATCAGTCAGGTATATTTTGAGCATTTTAACTACGTAATCTTAAATGCTATTTGTTGACAGGAAATATAGCACCAGCGTCACAACCCTGTCACTTCCATTCCTTAATGTTCGATGGACGAACAAGATACGAGTTCTAATCTACAATCGTACACACTTAAAAATGATATCTTAAAAATGACACATGTGTGGTCTTAATTTACGATG
Organism: Mycogona germanica; assembly: GCA_034698785.1. Lineage (NCBI taxonomy): Eukaryota > Metazoa > Arthropoda > Diplopoda > Chordeumatida > Chordeumatidae > Mycogona > Mycogona germanica. Next base: position 10,019 of record JAQGBY010009028.1, read on the forward strand.
AAATGTCGTTTAAGACA
>JAQGBY010009029.1:0-10034 GCA_034698785.1 Mycogona germanica
TTTATTCAAGTTCATGCGAGTATTTATACTCTCCAGCGCATTATCGAGAGGAGGCAATATTCAGATTTTGCATCTCACGTGACCCCACCCGATCGGCAAAAAGGGGGAGGCAAGGGGAGGAAAGGGCAAAGGTTTGCGCCGTGCGCGGAAGAAGCGGTTCTGTTGCAGGCAAAGAAACGCACACTTACATATCATCCTATCCCCCTGAAGATGTGAGCTAGCACATCTGAGAAACTACCTTTGCACAAAAAATCCTAAAACAAGGAAATTTAGTTTGGTAGCAACACTAAAAAAAAACTCTCCATAATTGAAAAAATTCAAAAGAATTAAAATCCTGCTAGTTAAAACCCTAAAGGACCAAATTTACAAAATTTGAAATTAATCTAACAATTTAGAAAATGGTTCCTAAAGAGAAATTCTAAGTTTACCTAAACTATAATAATTTAAAAAAAAACGTGGAACAAGCGCGCGAAGTTCCGCCTGAACTGGCTGTTGGTGCGCTCTTCACGATTAAAGAGTGATTGACCGTTACCTATTTTTGAGCTCACCCAAATGAGTTCAGATGCTTCTAGTATGCTTGACTCAATTGAGGCTACCACTAGACTGTTCAGAGGCCCTACAGTTTGCTTAACAGCTAGCACCTGACACTGCAGGATAGGTAACTACACAATCACTTAAAAAAATGCGTTGTGCACAACTGGACGTTTCGGCACCAATGTAATGTGTAAACCGTGCCTCCACAGTTACACACATCAAAACTTGATGGCGTCAATCCGCGCCATGCTACAGCATATCCCCTGATTCGACTGGTCATAAACCAGCACCAGCCAGACAAAACTATTAGCTTGCAAACTAGTTTACTATTCCACACACTCCCTCTTTACCCAAACACTCTAACCCGCAGGGAACAGGAAGGGAGGGGGAAGGAGACAGGGAAGCCAATAAAAAAAAGTGAGACTTTGTAAAAATCGAACAGGCCTCATGGCCGAGTTTACTTTTTAACTTTAAAATCACCAGATCAAATAATGTCTTATTTTAAATTTAAATTGATAATTCACAAATTCACAATATTAAATTTACGCTGCTGGCGATGCCATGCGAACTGTCCTAATTGGCAATGGCGACTTCGATCGGGACCTCCACGGTGGCGAAGCGCAGGAGCCATCAATCAGCAGCTCAAGGCAACAGGACATCAGACGCATGAAGCAGGTCAGCAGACGATCAGGATACAGGACTCGAACTCCATCATAGTTATTCCACTACATGGCAGACTGGAACACTGGACAGCAGACTTCAGGATTCCAGCAACCGGAAGCAGCAGTCAAGTTCATTGAATGAAAGTTTGATTTGATTCAATTAGTTCAATTTGATTTTTCATTATTTAAAATAATTTTGTAAAAAACTACCGCGGTCTACGCATAACAACACGACAGAAAACAAAATAATTATTACGACTGGAACGACGGTGGTAGCGACCCAATCGCTGGGGAGGCTTGTAGTGTCTTTCTCTTTATTCGCGTTCATTCGAGTATTTATACTCTCCAGCACATTATCGAGAGGAGGCAATATTCAGATTTTGCCTCTCACGTGACCTCACCCGAACGACAAAAAGGGGAGGAAAGGGCAAAGGTTTGTGCCGTGCGCGGAAGAAGCGGTTCTGCCGCAGGCAAAGAAACGCACGCTTACATATATACAAAAGCAATCCTCCATTTACATTGTCATACAAAAACAACATACACAGTCAAGAAAATGTAGCACTGTGCTGGTACTAATATTCTATGGAAGATACAAAGACCTTTAATTGGCTTCCCAATTTACAAGATTTTTCAAATTCAGATTTCATGGCTCTACAATATGTTGTGCCATGGCAGACACAATAAAAACATAAATATCCCACCTGTTGAAGCCCAATGGGGATGAAGTCTCCAACTAAGCAAAAACTATAAAATTGTGTTTAAGGCTGGAGGAGAATGAGAGCTGAATTGACAGAAGAGAGTAAGATCAAACTTCACTAAGAATAATTGGGCTTAATACCTTAATATTTTGAAACACAGAACAGAAAAATAGCAAAAAATTATAAAAAGCAAAACAACAGATATGCATGAAAGCAGCAGCACAACAGCTTCCGAAGTGCCCATGCAACAATAGCTGGCAAATGGATCCCAGGGGCTAGCCCACCACCACCATGGAAATTTTGTGAAATGACATGTATCTCAAACTGCTCAGGAAAAAGCCAAGAAAATGTATAATATATTTTGATCTGCCATAATAATTAGCTGTCTGCAACAGTTGCAGTGCATAGCAGCAAGTGAGGTACAATTTTGTGTTTTTCCATTACCTTTTTTTCTTTTTTGCACAAGTCATTATCGCATTCCCAAATACCATTTTTTCTGAGACAGTATGCCATATAATGCCCTATTGAAGTTTTTATAGCTGGTTCTATAGATGAAATAGCAGCATGTAGCAATACATTTTCATTGAGATTGAGACATTTTGTAAGATCTCCTAATCTAATTTCAGCATCAATTCCAGTGTTACCATCCAATAATATGTATGGGTTTGTAAAATTTACTTTCCGTGTCCTCTCTCCTGCACATAAAAAATTTGTGTTTGAGATAATTTTATCATATCTCCATGCTGTTGGTACATCATCAATTAAAAAGTGCCTTAATATTTCGAGATATGGTGATTTCCCCCCCTCTTGTAACTCTGCTTCCATATTTTTTTTTTTTTTTATTTAACTGTAGCCAACCGCACTACAGGCCTTACGTCCCCTCTTGGTACTTAAGCACTATGTGAGGGGAACGACCAGTACCCCGGGATCGAAATTTTTCGAGGGCCGCGCCGGGAATCGAACCAGGACCACCGAAACCATATATTGAATCTCTGTTATATTAGCAATGGGCAAGACAGCTATCTTGTTTATGCATGTTTTGCTTGGGCAATATTGTGCATCACAAGTTCTTGATTCTTTAATAAATGGAATAATTGATAATAATTTTTTGGCTAGATGTGCAACTGTAGTATCACATTGTAGTTTCCCAGAATTTCTAGCCAAAATTCCAAGGTGGGGAAAAGTGGGGTTTCCCCATCACAGTATAGGAGATGCCATCAAAATATTGGAGGGGCCCAAAAAACCTGAAGGAGTGTGGCACAAATATAGCACTAACTATTTTCAGAATTTCAAGCCAAAATTCCAAGGTGGTGGGTAAGTGGGGTTTCCCCATCACAGTATAGGAGGGCCCATCAAAATATTGGAGGGCCCCAGAAAACCTGAAAAAGTGTGGCACAAATTCTGAGTTTTTGCCAATCAATGGCACAAATATAGCACTAACTTTTCCCAGAATTTCAAGCCAAAATTCCAATGTGGGGGTAAGTGGGGTTTCCTGTCAAAATATTGGAGGGGCCCAAAACCCCTAAAGGGAGTAGCAAAAATTCTAATTTTTTGGCAATCAATGGCACAAATGTAGCACTAATTATTAGAGTTGGTTTTAAGTCAAAATTCCAAGGTGGGTGTGCCAACTTCATACTTTGTGAAATATTGGAGGGGCCCAAAAAACTTGGGGGGGAAAATAGCCCAAATTCTAATTTTTATGGCACAAAAATAGCACTAATTATTCTCAGAATTTCAAGTCAAAATTCCAAGGTTGTGGGGTAAGTGGGGTTTCCTGTCAAAATATTGGAGGGGATCTAATTTTTACAGCACAAATTGGCACAAATGTAGCACTAACTTTTGGCCTTGGTTGGAAGTCAAAATTTGAAGGTGGGTGTGCTGGGACCCAAATTGGTGGGGCCCAAAAACCCCTAAAGGGGTTGGCACAAATTATAATTTTTACAGCACAAATTGGCACAAATGTAGCACTAGTTATTTTCAAAATTTGTAGCCAAAATTCTGATCTGGGTGTGCCAGCATGAACTTGGCACACCCACATGTTTATTGTTAATAACTTTTTTCTGGTAGCAGCACAAATTCTAATTTTTGCGGAACAAATTGGCACAAATGTAGCACTAATTATTCCCAAAATTTGGAGCCAAAATTCCAAGGTGGGTGTGCCAACTTCACGGACCTGATTTCTGAAGCTTGCCTGGGGTTAACCACCTTTGGCTTTCTGCTGCCACCAGGTTGAGGGGACTGAGTTGGCAGTTTGGTGGGCTTCTAAGATGTACCATGCTGCCCAGAAAGCTAAATCGAGATCTGATTATCTTTGGCACACCTCCTGTTTCCTTTGATGGCCCAGGTATTGCTTTACTGGTTCCTTTTTAATGATGGTTGGCCAGCACTCACTTTGTGGTGCTCATAGCCCCCAGAAGGACTGGTCATTAGTTGTGTTGCACCCGTCAGTCAACTAAAATCATGCGGCTCACATTATTACTTCGATAAGCTGCCACACCTATTGTTGTTGGTAGCGTAGGTGCTCCGAGACGTTCGATGGATGGTTCACGACCGAGGCGACTCTTCCACACTCCCAGCAATGATTAGACACTTCCAATTTTTATGCTGATAATGACATGCAATATTTATTCAGCTCCTTTACACATTAAACACTGATCGCAACACTACATTAATTTTCCTTCCCGGACATGCACATACACACACTGGCCCACATTAGGTTATGCGCTATATAGACTCTGGTTATCTATTCATCTATCCTAAGAACATCTATTAATACAATACTTTTAATGTCACTTACGTTACGAATAGGATTTATTTAGGAATCAGCGGGCGGAGTATTCTGTGTAACTACGAGATCGCACACACAATTAATTGCCGGATACCACACATGCACACACACTACACGGGAACTGTTTGCATGGAAACGCGGATGGAAACCGCGTGATGAGTTTAGGCAAACGCGCGATGATGAACAATTTACTACCGGGGCTCAGAGAATGACTTCAGAGAGTGAGATGACGCAGGTTTGTTAGATGAGCACGATCGCGCTTAATTTTGATTGTTGCTGGGAGTTTTTATATGCTATATGACCCAAGTTTCTACAGATGGCTGCGGATTACGGATTGTTTCATCCGGCCACCTGTAGTCCAGCCAGGGCTGTCCCAGGCCAGTCCAGCGCACGCACATCTCATAAACTTCTTTAAGTGCTGACACCACACCATGTGGGGTGTTATCTTTTCGCAATCATGATAGTTTTTGCATTAGCGCACCCTGGCTCTCATTGCCCAAATTGTCACCCGGTTCCCTGATGAATGTGTGCGTGAATGATTCCGCTGTACATAGAGCCCATATATAAGGATACACAATATCCTTTCCTAGCTATGATTTTCACATTTTCAGTTTCTAATGTCCTAAGCTACAAGCTGTCATCCATTTGATTTTTATTGCTCTAGCTAGTGGTCATGCACTGTCAGAAATTAATTGGAGCTTACTCTATTGTCTATGGCATTTAGCATGTGAATGCACATTATTTGCCATGACTCTGTTTTGCTAAATTATGTTTATGCATTCCCAACCTCGACGTGAGCATGAGGGCTGAGGGAGAGAACACATGCATCTCCGCATCCTCCTTCTTGCAGGATTCCTCCTCCCCACCCACACTTGCAACTTGCAACAGTGCGCTGCCCGCATTGACTCTCCACGTCCAGTGCCGAGATGCCTTTTATATTAGATTAATTAAATCGTTGGTACCACACACCCTTTTTGATGATGATATCGCTTAATGCGTTTTTGTATGTTTTTATGTTGGGTGTGCATATTCCGCACCCAACATCACTCCCTATCAATTTTAGATTGTGATGCCCGTGACAGTCAACACAATCTACAACAAGTAACCACCAGATAGTCAATCCTAATGGCTAATGAATCCCATTCGCAGTAATGGAGACAAGACATACAAAGTAACCACTAGAAGTAGTGAATGGTGCACATGAAATATCCCGATGTGCCATTAAAAGTGCAATAAGACTTCCAACCATCACTCATAATTATGTAAAAGCAAGCGTATGTATTCCCAAAAGTGACCCAATACTACCTTTATCCCTTAACCTAAAAAGAAGGAACCCCAAAAATGTGATAGAGATATCGAACTAATCTACTAATAACTCCTAAAAGTATTTGGTAATAGTGAGAGCATATCAATAAACATGTAATATCATTAGAAGAGAACAATGGTAATCTCAAAATGACAAGCACAAAAATTACTCACAGAAATGTTTCACTGGGGAGAAAGGAGCACCACGAAGCACTGGGGGAGCACTGGGAAACTGGTTGTTAAAGCCAGGGCATTTTTGACCCTCCGGCAGGCCTCTTGCTTAGATTGGCAAGGGCAAGGCAGCGAGATTCCCATTGTTGATCCCGGCGAATATTCCTCTTTTCACGTTTGGAGAGAGGGGCGACTGCTAACCGATGGGAGAGTGGCCCCCATAGCCATGAGGCACGCCGCCACTCCCGCATTTGTTGTTGTGTGAAGTTCTCTTTGAAATTGAGGATGGTGAGTCCACGCAGGAATTGTAGAGCTAGGAGTTCACGTAGCAACCTGTCCATGGCCTGCAGAGGAGGAAATGTTCCAATGATATGGCGAGGCAAAGGAAGGTCTGAGTGAAAACATCCCCGCGAGTTGTTGACCACACAATAGACCCCATGGTTCAATGGTTGATAGACTGGCAGGTCCCAACTGACGATTGCTTCAAGATACTCGCCAGGAAGTGGGATCAGCTGCCGGAGTTCCTCGAGGGTGGTTGGAGCACCAAGCAGACGAGGTGAATGGGGTTGACCACTGTGTGTGGAGTATTGGTGATCTCCATGAAAGCTTCGGCCCACTCCGGCAACACGTGAGCACCCTGAACTCTCGGTGGTAGATTGGGTGCACCTTCTAGAACTGCATCGATGTCGGCCACCCCAAATGTGTGCATTGCAAAAGTTTGCACAGTGGCGATAATGTCAGGTTCACCCAAAACATCGGAATCGTCAGACGCGTAGTCCTGGAGATCGCTGTCATCCTTGCTGGTTTGTCCCGTTACCGTTGGTTGTAGCAGATGGCTAGGGGTAGGGCTGGCCCCCGCCTCCATATGAGATAGTAGAAGGCGAGAGGGAGCTGTGCCACCATCCACCGACGAAGACGGACCTGGAACAGGGTGAGTGAGCTGGTGTTGGCGATCCTCCCAGCCAGTGGAGTGGCGGACCGAGAACGAATATGTCATCATCCCGGGCTCAGGGGAAGGGCTCTCAATAGAGTTCACGAAAAGGGTGTGCTCCCCAATCTGGCATACTCTGGGTGTGGTAAATCCAAGGTGCGAATCAGGGCAGTCGTGGTGGGTGCCTGGCAACTGGTGCATAGAACTTTGGCCAGTGAGTGTGGAGAACCACCCTGGCTTGTTGGCTTCCCCACCGGAAATGGTACTGCCAATGATTGACTGTTCCTGGGATAGGGTTGGGGTAGGAGAATAGAGAAAGCAAATGACAAAATTACCAAGTGAATACATTGTAAAATATGGTATATATGTAGAATGTAGGACTAAGGCGGACCCTGGTGCGATGGCATAGCAGGGGCAATGCCGCGGGCCATGCTGGCTGTGTAAGCAGTTTGGAGGATTCAATTTCGTTCCCGGGCCACCAGAAAATCTGGATCAATAGCATCCAGTTCCTGCCCATATTCACTGCGCTCAAAAAGAGCGGCCCCCACTCGGCGTTGCCCTCCCAGGCCAGCAGTCCCGTCCCCAATGCCGGATAATTTCGGACCCCCGGAAGGTCGACAAGGGGCCAATAGTGGATGGTGGATGGACCTTGCCTGGGCACTGGTTGATTTCGTGAAGGGCGGTCATCATGGAGGGGTTCCACAGGCTTAGCCTGTGCCCTCTGTGCCGCATCTTGGGCCTTGCACTCTTCCTCCCTCCGTGCTATTTCCTCTGCCAGCACCCTGGCTGCTTGTTGAGAGACCAGTTTTCGGTGCTCTTTAACAATCTGCTGCGTTTTGCTGATGCTGTTGGGCATCCTAACTGGGGCAGTTCCCCCAAGGGCTTTCGGCGCCCATACCCTCGATGAATGGACCCATCTTGGCCTGGTTTCGGGGTTTTTGGAAAAACTAGTTGGGAGTCTGGAAAGTAGGTCCCACGGCCAAACGTGGGAGTAGGAAAATTTAATGCTTGTACATGCATGGGTAGGGAATAGTCTATATTGAGGAGGTAAGGAACAGGTGAGGGAGTTCGTGGTCCCACTATCGGTGTAGAGGGACGATCCTGTAGTGGCTGCTGGTGTGAGGCGGCCTGCTGATTGCCGCCCTCCAGGTGGGTCGCCTCTGCTGAAGTTCCAGGCAGCTCAGGTTGGGTGGACGACAGCAGTTGAGCCATGTCCTCTGCCAGACCCTGCAATGTTTCCAATATCTCCTCCCCTTCCAGGAGATCGGATATATCCGACCCCTCCTCCTCACTTGCCTCCGAGACGTCACTCTCATGGGCAGTTTCTGCTGGCGATGCGGGTGTTCCTCTGGTACCTCCTGGTCCTAAGGGTTGAAAATACACTAATAATATTGGGCAGTTAAATATTGAGCTCATGCAAGGTATTGCATAACATCAAAAACATTGAGCATATATATATATATATATATACGATAAAGTGCATGCTTAACATATAATAGGGCCAGTTGTGTCTAACGAGTACATATAAGATAATATAAAGCACGGTAATGCATAGGATGCATTAATGGAGTACCAACTGAAACCACTGATAATCACGAATTTATTAGTAAATCCTGTTTATACCAGAAATTTTAGGTGTTGTGTAGCCACCCACAAATGTGTCCGAAGGGCTGCCGTTTCCTTGGCCCAAAGGTATTCCCAAAAAGCATTCATGTCCAATCTCGCCCTCTTTGGGGGAGATGACTGAAGTTTATCTTCTGGTTCTGCAGTCTGATCCATTCTTACATCCTATAACATAAGCAAGCATAATAACTGACATTTTCTTAGAGAGCAGTACATGGGCCAGCATCATCAGGGGTAGGTTCAATATAGATCTCATCTCTGGCAAGAGGTTGTTTCTCACGGCAAAACAGTGACCCTCTTCTCTTCGGATGTGGCCCCTCCTCACTTTTCAGATTACAATCACCTTCAATTTCCAAATTTTCAGCTGTAGCCAAAGGAATCATGTAATGAGGTTTGGCTGCTGTTTTTGGACATAGATAATGAGAGGTTTTGATCTCAACCTGATTAGTGGAGGTAACCAGGCGTGGTTTTGAAATGGGTTGTAAGTCTGGGAGTTCAAAGCTGTCCTCCATTCCATTTCTATTCATACCGAATTTCTGAATGGCTAACTCACGACTTTTTGTGTGAAACCATGTTGCACATTTTGGCAAGCAGCACCAAAGAACAATTATAACCACAATTATAGTAAGAACGGTATTCCAAGTCCAGTTTGCAAAACTTGGCAAAACAAAAGAATCATCCAATTTCCATTGATCAATTTCTGCCTGCATCTTATCCAGAGGCACCATATCAATGGCCATGGGCAATGTCCCAACCTTGAGGTGTCCCTCCTGATTAGACAATTGGCCATGCTCCACCAACATTTGCACATCTTTTTACCCCAACAAAATGTATGATTCCATTGGAATCAACCTAGGACCCCCTCCTTGAATCGGGATTGGGCGTCCCTGAAAATGTGACGGAAGCAAAATGTCATCCACTTGAGCCACACAGGTTGAAGGAATATTGACAGTCCAGGTGCCAAGTGGAACCATCATGGTCCTCACAACCTGTGTCACATTACAAATTAAACGCATATTTAACAGGCGGGGAGAGCTATAGACCCACAATCCATCAGTGTTTACCCTATAGAATATAGGTTGTGGATTTTTAATTATTTGTTTTTCACAAGTAGCATCAATTTTATCTTGTCTTCCTGTGAAGACATTAAATACACAGGATTCACGTCTGACCATGGCAATGACAGGGCAAATTTTGAGAGTATTGCCCCGGCATTCCAATAAGTCTGCTTCATGCAAAAGCATGTGAAACTCCCTATCTGGTGTGACAGCCAAATAGGTTGCTTCGGTTTGAATTGTCATGGAGTAATTTGTCTTCATGAC
>JAQGBY010009030.1:0-10032 GCA_034698785.1 Mycogona germanica
GGACCTCCATCGTTATCTTTACAAGGCTGCGTTTGACGTTTGAACGCCGACCATTCATTCGCTCTCTATTCAGATAGGACGCAGCGTCGTCGTTAGTGGAACGCAGCCCTTTTCAAGACGCGCGCTCGACTAGGTTGCGTTTAAACGTTTAACCGAACTGCATTTCAAATAATCAACTACCGTTAAGATAGCGAGACGTGCCCGGGTTTCAAGCACGATGGCTATGATAGAAGACATGACGTTACGGATGAAGCGATTACGTCATCGCGTGACGTCGTGTGCTTTTAGGAATTAAGGATTTAGAAATGTGTCAGTTGACATATTTGCGCAGAGATAAAGTTATGCGCATTGTGCGACACTGACGGTGAATTAAAAAAATGCATCAAATACAAATAGAAATTAGAAATTTTACGCAAGCAGGGTTTGAACATGGTTCCATCGTCACCTGACGCGAACGTGTCCATCATTTCCCCGAACGAGCGCACCAATGGAACCAATGGATTTATTTACGTTAACATTTTGTGATTTAGTCACGTTAACATTTTGTAGTTTTCAGTGCAGTCTTAATTGTGTCCAAATGCGTTTCAGGGTTGGCGTGTAAACGCTAGATATTCAAAATAAATGTTAACTAATGAAAACAAATGAAAGACTGTACTGAGTGAACGACAAAATTAAAATAGTCAAAGTAGAAAGGGATGTTTGAATAGTGTGACTCAATCGTATTGAATACGATGGCCTAGGCCATATCGACTAGACCGGGCACCCTGTAAATGGGGTTCTCGAAAGCGCAACGTACTAGATTGTACTACCTGGTGGATATCAGGTAGCCACCATGCAAATAGAGCCTCGTGTCAATCCGATAAATAACAAATTCCCAACTGTCTTCGAGCGAGCACGAATCTAAAGCAAACGAGATAACAGCTTTGTTTGCGTTTTTAAAAAATTGTATTTACTTTGGAGGCTTTATCTATTTTTGGCTGCCCCTTGTTGAGCAATCACTGGCATCTGCAGAGATTGGCAGAGAAAGCAACAGTCGGGGTACATCTACAAAAAATGTGATAAGCCTGGTGGATGAATTGTCGATCAGAGCTCTTACAGCTGGACAAAGACGTGCTAATAAATGGTGTCCGAAAGTGACAAGTTCAGATATTGCTCAACCGGGTCCACATTTTTGAGATTCACCTCTGATTGTCATTCCCCGATGACGTCATCTGCGCTTTGGGTACAATCCCCACTTCCGCTCATTCGATGGTTTTGAGGGAAAAGTGCATTTTCGACGCGTTAAAGATCCCTACCTAGGTTGCTTATACTAAGTCTGGGCTAGGCAAAATGACCAAGTCGCCTCCTGGTGGGGATTTTAGGGCGAACACGCTGGTGGACCTCCTTATTAAATATCTCAGAACTGTTTCTGAGAATCAGGAACAGAAAATTTAAGATGGTTGCGCCCATGAACTATAAATGCATGATTGATATTTGCAAATAGATATCCAATTGGATTGATATTTGCAAAAATGACATTCACTTACCTCGCTAAACTCAGTCATGATCCATGAAACTTTAGATTCTATTGTCAATTGTCAATGTCTACATGCCAAACACTATGTCACTGGACCGGCAATCCAGAGATCCGTGGTTCAAATCACGATCTAATCGAAACTCAATATTGTTTCGCCAGACCAAAATTACAGTATTATACAAAGTGAGAACGTCATTCACCTGCAGCTGCACTTTTATTCCTTGCCAATTACTTAAGTTTGATTTATCTAAGATGTATTTCCTATTTCTGCTTAAATCAGAAATTAGACCAATTCTACAAATTACATTCACTTGAACACCTTCAATATTTATTCGTGAATACAAAAATAAGCTTAGTTTCTTTAAACGATTTCCACACAATGACATCATTGTTCAAATTCAATTACACATTTGAATTTAAAGTCACAAATACATTTTTTCAGGTTATTCTTTAACTGATCTTGAGCATTATTAGACCATTGCTGAAGAGGCAAGACCCTTTTAATAGGTGTAAAACTGGAACCAATCCAGATAGAGAATGTCCGTTTCGTTTGAGTCAATGTAGAATCGCAGGTAGAGGTCATGGATGTCCACTGCCGCCGGACTGTAGTCCAGGTACTCGCTGGTGGTCAGATAACTGCTGTAGCCGCCTGTGTAGCCAATGGTGGTGGTGTGGAATGGAACTCCATCGTTGGAATCCAGAATCCAACGGATCTCACCTCGAATTCCCGGTGCCAAGTTAGTTCCGAAACGAGTGGTTATCCTCTGGGGTCCGTTGCTGAAGTCCACCTGGAAGTAGCCAACGTAGTCGTTGTTGCCGATGTTGTAGATACAGCTGACGTCACTTCCGTTGGCCACGGGGCAGATTTCCGACCAATAGACGTGGGAGAAGGCGTTGAGACTTTCTGCTTCTATTTGGTTGAAGGGGTTGACAGTGGCCACCGAGGCCTTCTGAGGGACGCCATGGCCTCTGACGACCAAGATGGCCGCTGCCACTAGCAAAGCTATCAATTTGACACCTGTCATTGTCTCAGTTAAAGCTGCTCGTTCTGATTTCTGAGTCTGGAATCCTTGCTTTTATACCTGCAATTTACCTGTAAATTATCAAGTTGCGCTCTAATTGATTGACACAATATGTCAAGTCATTACGATTCACTCGAGATTACACCTGCATAAGTACAGAAACATAATCATTTTTGTTTCTGTCCTGTCATCTTTTGTGATATTTTTGTCAATCTCTGAGGACATACTTATTCGAATCAAATATTTTATTTTGCACTTTGTAGAGTTTCATTGCTCAAGTCTTGCTTTTTGCAATTGCTTCAAACTTATTAGTCAGATATTTCGCAAAATAACTATTAATTTCTTTTAAAAAAACTGGATTTAGAATTATTGTATCAGTGGTTTTCTCATGTACATATTGTAAACCAATAATCCTTAGACAGATATATCAGAAGCATTATCTTTTTTATTCACTGTGAAACAATAGTCTTAAAAGTATACACTCTTAAAATTTGAGCTACCTGATATACAGAAACAGTAATTACATTTTGTTGCCTTAGATAAAATAAATTTACACCAATGGCAGTCAACGTTTGGCAGAATAGCATTTCCAAGTTTCAAATAATGATTTTAATGTCTTTAAATATTTACTGTCAAATAAATTGAAGGTCACTCCACTGACGAAAGTGCAATGACGACAGAAGTGATACTCTTGTCACCAGGAAGAAATAATAAAAGGAATAAAAGATACAGAGCACGATTTTGCCAGATATTTAGTAACATTTTCAGTATGGGGCCATTTAGTGATTTTCAATTTAGGCATTTTTTAAAAATGACTTAGCACTTGTATTTTTTGATGACTTTGAAAATGAGATAAACTTTTTATTGACATACAATTTCCGTACCCAGCACAAAACACTTGACGAACATCTAGCTAGGTCATGCAGATAAAATTCCCAATCGCAATTCAAGGGCCTAAAACGTGGACAAAAATATATTTTCGCGTCAATACTCAACCCTGAGGAATCGATTGGGTGCAATCAGCAAGACCAATATCATATCTTGATATTTCTGTGAAAGAGGAACCCAACGATAATTTTATTCTATAAAAGCAACACACGAGGACTGACAAATTCAAATCCTGCATCGAGAAGCCAAGCATTTTAAACATGGCATACTTTATCCAGATAGTTGCTTCTTGTCTCATGGTGGTCATGGCCTCCATCTTGGTCGACGTCAGCGCCACCACAGTCCAACTCGCTGCCAAAGACCATCACCAGATGGCGCCAGGTGTTGTCATCATCGATGCCTACAACCTTATTCAGGCAGAGAGCTACAACGTGGCGTCCCCTGGTGTGAAGATAAACGGCTACTACATCTATAACATCAAGAATGGCGATTATGTTGGCTACTACCAAGTTGATTTCGGAACTGGATCGACTGGAGCAGAGGGAATCAACATTCAATTGTCAATCACTATGAATGTGCCATTCCGGAACAAGATCCATTTGATTCTGGATTCACCCGACGGTCTTCCATTCCACACCATCAGCGCAGGATACACCTATGGATACATCTACCTCACCGAGTTCTTGGACTACAGTCCGGCTGCCCAGGGTGTCCACGATCTGTATCTCAAGTTTGAAGTGGACAGTTCCACTTCCTATTTTTATGTTGACAATTTTCAATTTATTCATTGAGAAAACTGTTAGTACAATTTTGTTTGGCAACTCTGTACGCAACTAATACCATGTCATTCAAGAAATAACATGTACATTGCATGAAATTGTCAATCTATTAAACAATATTAAAAAAGATCAATATATATATTCGCTTTCAATTTTTTAATAATTTAATATAAGTTTGATTTGTCAGAAAAGAGCTGCTCGGTCAGGATTTAGTGGTAAGGTTCCATAGTGGCAAAGAACCCCATCTAATTCCGTTTGCCGAAAAACAAAAGTTTTTGTCACAAGAACAACCTATGCTGATGAATCTAACTGACTTGATGGACTTGACATACATGTCTATTTGCCAAATTAATTTTTGATGTATGATATTTCTACGATATCAGTTACACTTAAAAATAACCCTACCTTGGTCTCGAGCCTAGGCTAGATAAAATGACCAGGTACCCTCCTGGGCATCTTTTACAAATATATTATGGTAGGGAAACTTCAGTATTCGATCTCTTAAAAAAAAATAACCAAACTTTTTAAATAACATTCAATGTTTTAGAAACGTGTTTTTGACAGATCTAGGTGCAGTGGTTTGTAGCAAATGACCTTCACTCTATGGCTTGTTGATTCATTGATTAGTAATTATCGTTTTGTGTGAAGTAGATTCACTCTGTGTTCGTTACAAATGAGGTGATACTCTGTGTTGTTTTCCGATTTTGCTTTAGAGCAGCATTGCAATGTGAAATATTGTTTAAAGTTTGGGAAAAGGATTTCAGAAACTTGCCATTTGTTGACACAAGCCTTTGGTGATTATTCATTGAATGTCGGGGTTTTTTTCAACATGAGTATCATCTGTAATGGCGAATTCACCATTTCCGATTAATATCATACAGACGTCCTAACAAATCTTTCTCATGATTTCCATCTGTTGACGTTGACGTTGACACTGCACTGGCACGTAACATATCTTGTCAGTTCAAAAGTCTGCAGTCGACCACCTTTGTGGCCATTTGGCAGAGGAAATCATTTCCAAGTTTCGAAGAATGATTATTGTAATATTTAATGACTCTAAATCAGTCCTGTCTTGTGGAAGGTTTCAAAATAGCATCATTTTTCAGTCAGTACAACCCCAGTGTGATAGTCAGCTGTCAGCCAGTAGTGCGATCATTTGGTAGAGAAAAGCATTGGTAACACTTCTTGATACGGTCTTCTACCATTCTATCTTTTATATTTTAGATGTCTTTGAAAATGATACAGCACTTTTATTGACAGGCACTTTTTCGTACCTAGCTCCAAGCACTCGAAGAATATCAAGCTTGGTCATGCAGATAAAAATCACAATCTCGATTGAAGGCCCTCAAACAAGGACAAAAGGATGTTCACACGTGAACACTCGATCTTTTAAAATCACCTGAGTGACAATCGCCAACAACCAATCAAATCATGTCATTTCTTTGTAAAAAAAAGACCCAAACGATAATTTAATTCTATAAAAGCAACTCATGAGAACTGAAGAATTCAGAACCAGCAACGAAACGTCAAACAATACAACCATGGCTAACCTTACCCAGAGTGTTGCCTCTTGTCTGTTGCTGGTCATGGCCGTCATCTTGGTTGACGTCAGCGCCACCACAGCTGAAATCTCTGCTAAGAACGACCACCAGGTGGCGGCAGGCGAAATCATCGATGCCTACAGCCTGATTCAGGCCGAGACCTTCAACGTGGCGTCTCCAGGTGTGACGATTAACGGTTGGTACATTTATAATATCAAGAATGGCGATTGTGTTGGCTACTACCAAGTTGACTTCGGAGCTGGAACAACTGGTGCAGAGGGAATCAACATTCTAATGTCCACCGTTCTGGGAACGACATATCGGAACAAGATCCACTTCATTCTGGATTCACCAAACGGTCTTCCATTCCACACCATCAGCGCCGGTTACACCGTTTACTACATCTACCTCACCGAGTTCCTCAACTACAGTCCGGCTGCCCAGGGCGTCCACGACCTGTATCTCAAATTCGAATTGGACAGTTCCACTTCCGCTATGACTATTGACAATTTTCAATTTTTTCATTGAAAAAAAATGTTAGTGCAATTTTGTCTGGCAACTTTGTACCCAAGCGATAATATGTAAATCATGCTTTAAATTTGCATCTGCCAATCGATTAAACTACGGAATATTAATTTATGTTAGTTTTAATTTTTTTGATTTATTTTTTAGTGCTACCAACTGCGTGCTAACCTATATACTTGACATCCTGTTGACATATTTATAATTTTAGCACAACTGATAACAATGGAACGTTATGAGCCTTCTTTTTCAACAGTAAACACTCGTATTTTTTATCGTGGGTGATCCTCGTCATTAAGGAAAAACTCCTAATCGCAATTAAAATAGTACTGAGGCTAAAAAAAATAAGAAAAATACCAGATAACTGTTGCTACGTACGTGAACACTTGGCGTCACAATATGGAAAAAATCAAAGTCGACCAATCATAGGTCAACATTTCACAGGTAGCGATGAATGATAATCCAAGAACCAAGGCCTGATTAACCTAGAGGCAGGTGAGGCAGCTGCTAGGGGTGCAGCACCTGATAAATGATATTGGTTTGATATTGAAGGAAAATTGCACTGAAGTCTTTTTAAATTGTTTCAAGGAGTGGTCTGCTTAATCCACTGTATTGTTACACAAAATAATTAGATTTATTTGAGAAATTGTTAGTACTATTAAAAGTGTCATGTTTGAAATGCATCAAATAATAATAATATCGATAAATCGATAAATTAGAACAAATCGTAAGCTTCATGAAAAGATTTTTTTAAATTGCGCTTCGGGCTGATTGTTTAGATATATGTGTTTCAATAATTTAGGCTACTTTTGATACATAAAATTATTCCTTTGAATTTAAGTTACCCAAAATTAGCAAAGTTTATTAACAATTGAGCAATCTCACAAAATAATTCGTTTCACTCAATTTCATTATAATTTTTTGAAAATCCATCGAAAATTAAGTACACTTTAGCGTCATAAAATATTCACTTTCTACGTAGCCTTTATATACAGAAATCGAAACAGGGATTCTAAAAAATGTTGTTCAAATCAAAAATGTGTTAGGAGATAATTAGCAAGGGATCTTCGAGTTTTCGAATGCTTCGAGCCCCACAGGGGATTAAATGGTTATATAATGAATGACGTATCGCAGCCCACGAAATGAAATTAAAATTATGACATGTTCATTTAAGTCAAACCAATATGACAAAATGAAATCAAAAATCGATTATTATTATTAATTATTCAAGAGTCACAGTGGACATCATGTCATCAATGTCTTTACTAAACCTGATCGAGATCGTCGACCATCCCAACAAGATCTAGTTCTTACGACTTGAACAAACACGATTCAGTTTTTTTAATGAACACATTGTTAGTACAACATTTTACTGTGATATCTCATGTACAATGTCTGTGAGAGACTAATTGCCACTCGATTAAAGAACAATGTGGTTGGTTAGCCTTAGGTCACTGGTCTTAACTAATTCACTTTGTCAAACTATACTCTATACTTAAATAACATTCGGTACTTCTGTACTGTCGCGAAATAAAATCAAAAGGGCAATCACTACCTGAAATTCAAGTTCAAAATTGACGCCTACGTCGATTTTATTGCAGTACGTACGTGAATTGGTTTCAGTCCTTCCTTCGAGTCCTGATGACGTTGCTTCTGTTTGACATTGTCAACCAGAAGTAATACAAAAGTACGTTGTGCGATTCAAAGCGATTTCAAATGAACTGTCGATTGTAATTGTGTCAGAAGTGATTAGGTGTGTGCTGCTGCGATTGTTATGAGAATATTATGAGCCTTGTATTTATTGTTCAAGTGACCAACATTCGATTATCTCTAGAGGCTTATCAGTTGCCATAGTTAGGTGGTGGCACAAAGTATTTAGGTCATCCTGGTGCAACCCTCTTATCGATTAATCACTTAGCGTCTGTTAATCTTAAACTCAAAGACAACAACACTTCACTTCGGGTAAGGGCAATTGGCGAGGCGCGTTCACAAACCAAAACGTCAGACTTGGCTTTAACTGTAAAGTGTAGTAAAGTGTGGCTTGTAATTGTAATTGTAACCTACGTAAATGTGGTTATGCCTAAACTAAGAATTCAAACTTGAGTGGTTCGATTCGGGACAGTTGGGATTATTTGGATCAGTTAATTTTATTCTCCCGATGGTTTCCAGTGCCACAAGAAGATCGCGATATTTCTGAATTTCCGTTATCGACCAATTGCTGCTCCGGTCACACACGATTTTGTATTTCAGGTTGCTATTAAAGGAAAGAAGCACCACTTGTTCAGATATTGACAAATGCCATTTGGATGAGATGTTTGACAACAACGTTGGTGGTCAAGGCGATTATTCCCAAGACACATATCAAACATAAATGGCCAAATGTGAACTTATACGACAAATATAAATTAAATCTAATAATTGGTTTATGCCACAACTAACACTGACACTAATTGCCATGTCGATGGTTTCGCATCGCAACAGTGTCAATAAATTCCATTGGCTATCACGGCACCGTCTAGTGTTCAAGTACAAAATAGAAAGATGGAAGTAGCCGCAGACAAGGGTTCTATCAGCTGATAGATTAGATATGAAAAAAGAATCGCTAGTTTCATTTAATTCAATAACAGCGCCATCTAGTGTCATTTAATGCAACAACGTGGCGAATAAACGATTCAACCCGGACGGTTGTTTTCAACGCAATACTCGGCTGCTGTCGGTGATTGCTCAACACGGGGCAGCAAAAGAGATAAGGCGATCCGGGTGATTGCTGATTAGGTAGATTAAGTTGTTTTATTGATTTGAAGCTCCGCCTAGTGAGCAGGAAACCATGCAAATCACGCATGGAGTCACCAGTTTCAGTCTTTCGGCGTCAGATGGTGCTTCATCCATGGATGAGTTTAGGAATTGTTTTCAATTTCACTTTTTCCCTTACTCACCCGTCTCTTCACTCATATCTTCTTCATGGGCATATTTTACGAAATAATAGAAACTAAAAGATAATAGGATAATTGGTTACTGCCATGCCGTGAGAGACACATTGAGTAGAATAGTTGAGTTCAAATGAAAACTCAGGGGGTTAAAAGGATTATGTAATAAGCCATGAAAGTGGATAGGCTGATGATATATTTTCTGTGGCCAGAAACTGCCCGTTGTCACCTTTGCCCTCCATAATCTCGGATTAATTGTGATGTTGGGGTCAACTCTCCTTCGATTAGGTTACTAGTTCCAGGTTCCAATTGCTGTTCGTTGGTTCAGTGACATGTTAAATTTGTAATTGAATCACCGTGTGGTTTTGAATTTAAATCGAAAAATGTTGTTTTATAATGGCTAAACGCACCCTGTTTGTAACTGGTGTGTTTTGATGCGCATAACCTTTGCTGTCAGATGTTACAGAAAACTGTGTTTTATTATAAAATATATTGTTGGACCTGATTCCAACAATATATTATTCTACATTTGCTCGCCATCAATTCGTTAATGACACATTTTGAGGTGAACACCATAAAAAATTAATTTGTGATTAACAAAAATATTTAATTCCACATATTGGCAACATTATTCAAATTCAATTAAACATTATTTAAGTTGACTTTACGAGCCACAAATACAGTTTCGCAAAACATTTTCAATAGGTCGAAAACTGGAACCAATCCAGATAGAGAAAGTCCGTGGCATTGGTGTCAATTGAGAATCGCAGGTAGAGGTCATGGACACCAACTGCTGCAGGACTGTAGTCCAGGAACTCACTGGTGGTGATGTAGTTG
>JAQGBY010009031.1:0-10031 GCA_034698785.1 Mycogona germanica
GCCGCCGGCTGTAAGGTTGTGTTCGAGGACAACATTTGCACCGTCTCCACCTCCAGCGGTTGCCTGGTGATGCAGGGGCGCAGATCAGACCCCGCTGACCTCTATTGGCTGGAAGAAAGTCATGTCACCATGTCTGCTCAGTATGAGCATCAGCCTGCTCCAAAAAGGAAGCAGCCTAAAGTGGCCAAGGTGGCCTCAATCGAACTATGGCATCATGGCTTTGGCTATCAAAATGTGAGCGACATCAAGTGCTTGGTCAAAAAGGAAATAGTCACAGGCCTAGGCCGTGTATCCACTTCCTGCAAAGCGCCCTGCCTCGGAAATTGCCATGTGTGTGCACAGGGGAAATTGGTGGCTCTACCATTTCCTCATGTTGCGACATGCGCTCGTCGGCCTGGACAGCTCATCCATGCTGATGTTTGTGGACCAGACTGTACCTGCCTGTACTTTGTTGCTCTCGTCAATGATTTCTCGCGTTACACGGTGGTGCGGCTCGTGAAGAGGAAAAATGAGGCCGCCACTGAGGTCAAAGAGTTTGTTGCCGCCATGAAGAACAAGTTCGGCAGAGCACCCACCATAGTGAGAACGGATAATGGAACTGAATTTACAGTGGACCATTTGCTGCGTTTTCTGCACCTGGAAGGTGTGCAACATCACACCACCATCGCTCATACTCCGCAACAGAACGGCTGAACAGTGAACAGAACGGCAAGCGGAAGAACCGCTTGCTCACCGAGATGGTGTGGTGTATGTTGCTGGATGCTAGGCTGGCTAGGCGGCATTGGGGTGATGCCTTGTCAACTGCCGCCTACCTGCAGAACCGTCTTCTGTCAAGAGCGATACCGACCACACCGCACCAGCGCTGTCCAGTCTACTCACTGGTATCGCATCAAGGTCCGAAGAAGTGGGATGACCGCGACAAGCTTAGCGTGCTTGTCGGTTACAATCTTCATTCAAAAGGCTATCGCATGCTGGACCCAAAGACAGGAAAAGTCACAGTAGCCCAGTGAGTCCACTTCATGGAGCAATGTGGGCCATCTCGGCCACGGATGGCTCCAACCGTAGAGAGCGTGGGAGGTGTTGTTGAGCCGTCATCCAGCACTTCTGGTAGTGAGTCGTCCTCGCCATCACGCAGTGATGCGCTAGTAAAGAAGCGCATCTCACCTACCACTTCGAGACGACAATCGTCATCCGTCTCTGCCTCGGCCACACCTAGCAGTCGAAAGACTACAAAATCAGCATCGAGGGGAAGTGGCTCCCTGGAGAAGCTGAGCAGAGTATCAACATCAGAGGGTAGCATCAGTGGGGTATTTTACTCTGGTGATGATAGTGCCTCTGATGTATCTGCCGCGTCGCTCCTAGGGGGGGTGTCAGTTGCCTCTAGCACGGTTGCTGCTCCACCGCCTGCTCGGCGTGGCCGTCCGCCGGTTCCAAAAACGTAGTGTGTGTCCCGTCCACCTCTTCACCTATCAGGAGGTCAGAGGGGGCCACTCACGGAGTGCTGCCGCCATGTTTTGGAAACCTGGCCGCCAGTGTCGACACGTACAGGGATCCGACCTCTTGGAAAGAAGTCGAGGAGCTCCCTGCCGAACAGCGTCGTCTCTGGACATTGGCCGCCAAGGAAGAGATCCAGTCTCTTGCTCACTACCACGTCTGGGATCTGGTCCAGCTCTCACCTGGCCGTCGAACCATCTCAGCCAAGTAGGTCTTTAAGACAAAATTGGATGGTGCTGGCCAGATCCACCAGTACGAAGCGCGTCTCGCCGCCCATGGGTTCTCTCAGTGCTACGGCTGGGACTTCAACGAGACATATGCTCCGGTTGTGAAGCACGAGACTTTTCGGATGCTCTTCGCTGTGGCGGTCCAGAAGAAGTTTCACGTGTGCCACCTCGATGTGCAGACCATGAGGAGCTCTACATGGACCAGCCTTAGGGATTCGTGGTCCGTGGCCAGGAGGGGATGGTCTGCCGTTTGCGTCATTCACTCTATGGGCTGAAACAGTCAGCACACCCTTGGAACGAACGTGCCAATGCTGCCTTCTCCTGCCTGCGATTCACAAGGAGCACAGCTGACCAGTGTTTGTATGTTCATCAGGAGCGTGGAGGAAATCCCACCTATGTCCTCCTCTACATCAATGATCTGCTGGTCACCGCCTCCACCACCGAAGTGACTCAACGTGTGGGTCGTGCGATTGACAGACAGTTTGCCACAAAGGACCGTGGAGAGGTGCACCACTACCTGGGGATCCAAGTGGATTGTGCTCAGGATGGTGGCATCCTGCTCCACCAGGCCACTAAGGTAGCACAACTGCTGGTCGAGTTTGGGTTGTCTGACTGTCGTCCAGCAGCCACCCCGATGGAGACTAGCTTCTTGGCTGACCCGTGTGAGGCCAGCCCTCTTCAACCAGATAACAAGCATTACTGGTAAATGCACGCACCAGAAATCATTCAATTGATTTTTCTCACCAGGAGAATGCACAGGAAGGCTGTGCAACACCGCAGGTCATCATGCACACATGCCAGGATGTACAATTTCCTACTTGGATGTGCCTCCAACCACACCCACTCCAGTGGACTTTGAAAACCTACCTGAGGACACTCAAGTACACTGGACTGAACACTATTCACGGTCAGAGAACCGGAAGCGACACTAGACACCTTCTGTGCAGACAGTGTTACCATTCCATCTCTCTGTACGGCACCTGTATTAATTTGTGTAGACAACGAAGAGGCGGAAGGGCTGTTCTACATCCGTCCAGAGCCGAATGCACTACACTGGCATGCAGTCAGTCTAGGAGACTGCCTTATACAGATCCACAAGGGGTTGGGATTTGCTCACATTGCCAATGTTTCTGGAGCTCCAGTACCTCTGCGTGAGCAAACACCACTTGGCCTGGCTCACCTTGTCCAGCTAACCAACCACAAAGAGAGCAATCCAGAGTGGGTTATGGCAACTGCTTGCTGCAATACAAATGATTGTGCAGCAATTGGTTATGGGCAAGTGAGTTATGGAGAGAACCTGACTCTATCACAATGTGGAACTCTAGAAATGCGCGTTTGTCAGAGTTTGGACATATTTTCTGAAGATGAATTTGACATTGGTAATTTCGAGGCCTCTCAACATGAGATTCCAACAACAGATGACAAGCCAGTCCACCGCCCGCCGTTCAGAGTGTCAGTAACAGAACGCGAACACCTCCAGTCGGAGATGCAAAATATGTTACAAGCTGGTGTCATCAGACATTCTAAGAGCCCATGGAGTGCACCAGTTGTCATTGTTGGCAAAAAAGATAGGGGTCTGCACACATGCATTGACTTTTATGGTTTGAACGCCAAAACCAAACCAAAATTTTATCTGCTGCCACGCATAGACGACACTTTGGACCGGCTAGCAGGTGCAAAATTTTTTTTATCATGGACATGAGCAGTGGCTACTGGCAGATCCCAGTCAAGCCAGAGGATAGAGAAAACTGCTTTCTCTACTGCTGATGGCCACTACGAGTTCCTGCACATGCCATTCGGAATGTGCAATGCAGCCAACACCTTCCAGCATGCCATGGATGCCGTGCTACTAGGCCTCAAACTAGATGTTTGCATGGTCTACTTAGACGACATCGAGGTGTTCTCTGACACATTTAAAGAACACTAGTGCAGACTGGAAGCAGTGTTCCACGCCTTTCGAAACTCGAGGATGAAGTTAAATCCAAAGAAGTGTCTTTTTGGAGCAGAGGAAGTTAAAGTCCTCGGTTATATTGTAAACAGCATTGGTACAAAACCAGACCCACAGAAGGTGGCGGCTATAAGGGACTTCCCAACACCAACTGACAAGAAAGGTGTGCATAGTTTTGTTGGGATCACCAACTACTACAGGAGGTTTATTAAAGGCAATGCCAAAATTGCCAAACCTCTAACTAGGGTCATGGGCCTGCTGGCCAAATTTGTGTGGGGTCCTGAGCAACAGCAAGCATTCAACCAGTTAAAAGATGCTTTACTAATGGAAAGTACTGCACCACTTTGACCATTCATTGCAGGTCGAGGTTTACACTGATGTGAGTGGTGTGGGCCTCGGAGCTGTCCTAACCATAAGAAAAGATGGCCAGGAACATCCTTGCATGTATATCAGCAAGATGTTATCAAAACCGGAAATGAACTATGACATATCAGAGAAAGAGTGTCTGGCAGTCAAGTGGGCTGTATTAGAGTTCCGCCCGTATCTCTATGGCATCAAGTTCACGATAGTCACAGACCACATTGCTCTCATGTGGCTGCACTCAAAGCAGAATCCGCATGGTCGGCTAGCGCGCTGGATTCAAATCTTGTCCAACTTTGATATGACTATTAAACATCGTCCGGGACGAACAAATGCCAATGCGGATGCACTCAGCCACGCGCCAGTAGGCTCGGCTGATCAAGAGACTGATGACCAGTCACCAACTCCCGGAGAAGAACATCAAGTTGTTAGCTGCATCAAGGAGCAAGTAAAAGACATAGTCATGGTGCTTCAACTGTTCAACATCGCTGATGTCAACCCACAGCAAGCACAGGACAACGATGCCTTCTGTACATATTGGATAGAAATGATTGATGCCAAGGGTGCCGATCTACCTCGTTTTGGAATCCGTGAAGGACTGCTCCACCGCCTTATCGGTCCCAAAGACAATAAGCGCGCCATGTTTGTACTCCCGCCACGCTGAGGAAATCCATCCTCTTCCATGTTCACAACCATCCCACAGCCAGCCATGGTGGGATTGGCAGCACCAACAACATTATTAAATCACGTTTTTGGTGGCCAGAGTGGAAGAATGAAGTGGCACACTATATCTGAAGATGTGAAGATTGCCTCTTCAGGAAGCTGTCCATCCGCCTAAGCAACCTCTACAGGCGCTTCCTGTACCGGATGTGCCCTTCGATGTCATAGGAGTAGATTGCCTGGGCCCATTCCAGACATCTACTAGCGGGAACAAATTTATAATCAGCGCTATCGATTATACTACCCGCGACGTAGAGAGCAGGGCTATTCCTACATTTTCGACAAACTGGACGATCGACTTCCTGGAGTGCCTGGTCAACCGACACGGTACCATCCGCAAGGTGATTTCAGATAGAGGCACCAATTTCACCAGCAAGGACATGGCTGCCTGGCTGGCTAAACAAGGAATTTTGCACAGCACAACCACAGCGTATCACCGCAAGCCAATGGGCTGATAGAGTGTAATAACAACACCACCCAGGTCAAAGTGTACATGAACACGGGTGATGACCAAAAAGACTGGGACGAGCATCTTGATGAGGCAAACTTCTCTTACAATGCATCTCTCTAGAGCAGCATGCAAGAGACTCCATTTTTTATGCTGTATGGAAGAGATCCATACTGCCCCATTGACAGGCTGTTCCCACTCTTAAGGGTGGCAGAACCTCCTACACTATGCCAGCAAGCAGCAATGGACAGGATCAGAAAGGTCCAGCAAAAAGATGCTGCAAGGCGTAAAATTGTGAAGGCGGACACCTTCAAAGTAGGAGATATTGTGATGGGGAGCCGCCTGATTCGAAAAGTAGGCATGATACCAAACTGCTCCCCACTATCATGGCCCATATCGCATTATCGATATCAGAGAGGTAAATGCGGAAGTAGAGCTGGTCTATCCTACTACCGGTCGAGCGCACAAGAATGATGTGGTGCACCGATGTAAACTCAAGAAGGCTTTGCTCCGTGGAAACCAGCTAGACAATGATGACTACATCCTTCCTCCCAACGATGCTGATGACGAGGAAGAAGATCAGGAAGAAGAAGAGGAAGCAGTCAATTGGGTGGAAAAGATGGATGAGACTTCAAGCCAGAAGTTAACCATTGCCACTATAATATATACTGGTCCGTGCACACACCCCGATGGTGGAAGTGTCAATTCTCCAGTTTGCAAAGATGTCTCAGTATGCCTGGCAGAGTATTTTGATCAAGACACCGAAGTTCTTGAGCACCAACCTGGGCAAAGCATTTATAACCAGTACAAATGCCAGGGACCTCAGGTTGAACAGGAAGTGGATTTTGCAAATCAAAGATCACCCCACTCATCACTAAGCTCTGGCGATGTAGACCTGGAGATATTTCAACTTGGTCTGGAAGACCATACAAAATGCATTTTGGCCAACAACGTTATCCCACCAGCAGCTGAGGAGTTGGCCAACCTGCAGGATAATGCGAGTGACACTGAGTCAGTGAAAAGGTGAATATCAATGCTGACCAGAAAGCCTAAATGGCCTGTCTTGGTCATGAGTGAGCCGGCGCAACATCTGGCAGCAATGGTAAAATATATAAAACCATTTAAGAATTTTTCCTCTGAAGTACAGGAACAAATTCACACTTATGCCACAATTGTTCACTCAAAACCTGCCAGAAAAATACCAATTGTCAAAGATCCGCCTATTCTTGACCCAGTGTGGCAGAGTGCATTACTTCAATTAAATGTGATTGGCAGAAAATTTGCAATCCAACACTGCCTGATTGCCCTGCACTGTCAGTCAATTACAGACAGCTGCCCAAGAGACAGAACCGAGTTGCCAGAAAGGTACCATAAGCAACAGGACATAATGCACCTTTGCAAGGTCCACCATCCGTTGAGATATCAACTGAGCAGTGGACCCAGCTGGCCAAAAAGCCAACGAGTAAATTACCAGAGGCTACGAGTGGTAGTCATGTAGAAGTGAGTCAAAAGAGAGATGACCACACTGCATTTCCGATACAGGCACTTCTTGTCCAGCCAAGAAGAGCTGGCCACACTGAGTGTTTGATGCAAACACTTCCTGTCTAGCCAAAGAGAGCTGGCCACACCGCATGTCCGATACAGGCACTTCCTGTCTAGCCAAAAAGAGCTTGTCACACTGATTGTTTGATGCAAACACTTCCTGTCCAGATGAAGAGAGCTGGCCACACTGAGTGCCAGACACAGACACTTCCTGTCCAGCCAATGACAGCTGGCCACACTGAGTGCCAGACACAGACACTTCCTGTCCAGCCAATGAGAGCTGGCCACACTAAGTGTCCAGTGCAAACACTTCCTGTCCAGCCTAAGAGAACTGGACACCATGAGGGTCTCATGCAAGCACTTCCTGTCCAGCCAAAGAAAGCTGGCCACAATAAAAGGAGCAGGGAGGCGCTGGCCAGGACGCCACCTTGATGCAGCAACGGCTCGACATCAAGGCAGTCGACATCTGCGGTACGCAGCGTGGTGCAGGTGATCCACCGATCGCCACCGGTGCTGCAGTCACCACTCACCAGCCCGAATGCGATCCCGGTCCACCAAAGACGACGGGACCCTCCTGCCTCGCCGGCCAAGGGACGCCAACGAGAGGAGTGGAAGAAGTAGCGGTGTCGTGAGTGACGGCAGAATGTTTTTTATGTTTTATGTGTTTTTATGTTTGGTACGACTCGTCGTGACCCAGTTGGTTTAGCGACTGACTGTGGTTTCGGCGGTCCCGGGTTCGATTCCCGGAGCGGGCTCTAGAAAATTTCGATCCTGGGGTACTGGTCGTTCCCCCTCGCATAGTGCTTAAGCACCATGAGGGGGACGTAAGGCCTGTAGTGCGGTTGACTACAGTTGATTAAAAAAAAAAATGTACATTTTTTTTTGATAGCCATGTCAAAGTATGACGTGGGCGTTTAGTTCCTATTTTTTGTCCCAAAATTGGTTTTCAATAGACAAAGTGCAATTTCAATTATTTTTTCAAGGGCGGTTCCCTTAAGTCCATATTGATTAGTGCGTAAATTAGTGCGTAAATAGTGCGATCATTCCTCAGACACGGTTTCTTAGTTCCTATTTTTATCAATTATGTATTACGCCAGTATGCGGTTTAATTTTTTCCAAGGGCGGTTCCCTTAGGTTCATTCGTTTTAATGCGTAATTCATGTGTTTCTTGACCAAGCACAATTAAGTTGAATAGATAAGTGATTCTTTCCATGCATTCATCAAAAAGTGATAGGTGCTGAAATGTTATATTACATGTGATATTTTATAGTGTGCATTTTTGTGATCAAACTGTCAGAGTGTTTAGTTTACATGTGCAATTTTTTTTACAATCAGGAGTGTTTATTTTACATGTGCGATTTTTTTACAATGTGCGCCTCCCCACAGGTCCAGGGCGGACCTCGATTTTTGTTTATGAATTGTCATGGCAAAACTACAAGAATGAGCATATTTCAAAGTGCAAGTTCAAAAGTGCGAGACTCAAAGTGCGAGTCAAACAGGAAGTGACCGGTAGTAACTTCCGGTTTAGCTTTATAATGTCAATTTTAATGGTTTTATGTAATGATCAAGCATGACAAGTAGCCAGAGAAATCTTAAGTTCTTTTATTCTAATTTTAACTATTTTTTTTCTAGCCAAGTGCGAGCGAAACAGGAAGTAGCTGAGATCTACTTCCTGTTTGGCATTTAAGTTGAGAAAAGTGCTTGTCATGCCAGGTGTTTGAGATAGAAGGGTTGTGAGACTCTAAATCTCACCACTAGATGGTGTTCCTTGTTTGTCTGTGATATCAAGTAATGTGAGTTACATAAGTGAGCAAGTGTGTTTTACAATTTGTCTTGATTTAGCTGTTTCGATCCCTTAAAGTTGTTTTAACATAGAAGTTAAACACTTATTTAAAAGATCTGATTCTCATCTACATTTTAAGCCCTTAACCAAGCAGATCTGAGGTTTCTTTCTTGGAGTTTTTCATGTTTTAAGATAATTTGTAATGACGTTTTATGACAATTTTCGGACGTTTCGGTTAATAACTTTTGATACGATTATGATTTTGAATTTCTGTAAAGTGCATTTGGTAGTACAGGTGTCCACCTCTCCGAAACTGTTTTACTAATGTTTCTAGCTCGTTCCTACGATTTTTATAAGCTAGGCAAAGGTTTTTAACTAACACAAATTGATCTGTAAAAAGTGTTTCAGCTTCAGATTGTTCTAGAAGGTAGTAAGAGGTAATCCCAACAGAAGGGGTCTCCACTACCTTCACCTGATTGGCTGAGAGGCCTGTCTTTGCTAGTTTGCCCCACAATGCACCTCCCCTTTCACAAGAGGTATAAATAGAGGAGGCAGAGCTGAATAAATTAAACTTGACTTCTGGAGTGGCAACCAACAAGTTCTTTTCTCTCTTCTCTCTTCTCACTTGCAAATTCAGCTGACCCACACTTGGATTTGTAAGGCTGCGAACCTTTTCCTTTTCCTTTGGACTTCCTGTCCAGAATTCCTTCCACTTCCTGTCCCCCTGACAGCGGCCAGTGAGGCTAGGTTCTCCAGCTAATCTGGGGCCTAGTAGTAACAGTGTCGGCGCAAGACTTCCTGTCCAACTTCCTGTCCTTCCTGACCACGGCCAGTGAGGCTAGGTTCTCCAGCTAATCTGGGGCCTAGTAGTAACAGCATCGGTGCAGGACTTCCTGTTCCACTTCCTGTCCTTCCTGGTCATGGCCAGTGAGGCTAGGTTCTCCAGCTAATCTGGGGCCTAGTAGTAACAGCGTCGGTGCAGGACTTCCTGTTCCACTTCCTGTCCTTCATGATCACAGCCAGTGAGGCTAGGTTATCCAGCTAATCTGGGGCCTAGTAGTAACAGTGTCGGCGCAGGACTTCCTGCCCCACTTCCTGTTTAGAGAGAGAGACCGAGTCTTAACCGCTTAGCCAACTGTTAATTGAACCAATTCAGGGCATTTCTCATACCCTGCTGAGCGAGTTTGCTACCTTGAACTTGAAAAGGAGCTGGTGAACACAATCGATACATGTATTGTACTTTATTATGCGTGTAAGCGCTGGGACGATAGGCGCAGCTATCATTGGTAGCAACCATCGATAGCGGCGGCTATCGCCCCACGCTTACATCGCCGTCGCCTCCCGACTCGCCCCTAGTGGCGCATTGTAAATAAGTTGCCGCCAGTGGTGCACCGTGACCCGAGCCGGAAATGGCGATTCCGCACCGCGACTTGGGGTCACTCCTACCACAGCGACCAGTGGAGCTGGTCAAGAAATTGGATTTTCTCTCGCGAGAATGATGAGAACATT
>JAQGBY010009032.1:0-10030 GCA_034698785.1 Mycogona germanica
GTTTTTCGTCCGGTGCTGTCCCGGAGACTACTTCATTATGAATTCGTTATGAATTTATTATGATCATTTTATTAGAATGAATCATGACAATAAATGAAGGCAGCATGGAATTGTGAAATTCGGTTCTGGGGAATAAAATAGATCAATACAAATGTAATTTTTTGCATGTAAAAGTTCTACACCGTTAGTTGTAAATGCACTCAGACTTAACATATGCAGACAAATTTTGACTACTGCCGGTTATCAGCTGATCGCGTAATTTTTTTACGGAACATCTGAAGAGCAACCGCTGCGTTTGCGAAATTATTTTTCGACAGAGGTTCGGCCATTGTTTACGGTTGGTAAAAATACATTTTCAACGTAGTTACTGCCAGGTACATGTTTATGGCATCCAATATTTAGGCCTACCCTGTATTTATTGTGCATCGGGCCAATTCTGCGCCGGGCATATTTGTAGGGTGCAAAGCTCGTTAGAATTTTTAGTAGGGGGCCTAGGTGTTGGGTGCCGAACAACAGGATGACCTTTGTCAATACAATAAAATCCAATCAAACAATGGTTACCATGTTTGGAGCGCGCAATTTCTCTGGTGTTTTCTGGCAAACATTTACGACGCGCCAATTAAATGTCGTTTGAGATTCGTGTTTGTGTTACTAAGATCATGGGGTTCGATTGTCAGGTCGTCGTCAATTATACATGTACACGAGTCCATCTTGTTGGCTGACGCAGGAGTAATGCGGGTTGCCAAGTTCTGATATCCTCTTGAGACCCCTGATTAATTACTGTAAACGATTTCACAAAAATAAATTTGAGATCTGCTATACCGAGTTGTAACTCGAGTGTGGTGAGGGAGAACCGTGTTTTGCGCCTGTTCTTGTCATAGGGAAACCATAGGCCATTGTCATGACGATTACGATGACTATCTCGTATGAGTGCGCGGGGTCTATTGAGGTTAAAGATTCTATCATGGTAGCGCGATTGTGAAATTAAGCGAAGAACCAGCTACATAGACCACACACACACACACCTTCACAACCTCTTTAAATAAACAAATTTGTTGTTAACGTGAGCAGGGTTTAAGTGTAAACAAAACTAGTGTAGCGCGGTTTGTATTCCTGTGAATGCTGATTGTCAGTATCAATCAGAAAGGGTAATTATTATCATTCATATTCCAAAGTAATTTAAATTAATTCTTAATATTTCGCTAAATTAATGCTTCGGCACCATTTTATTTAATGAAGTGGTAGTTTAAACAAAAGATATCTTCCAAAATTGAATTTAAATTTATACTACTCTGTATAAGAAACTGCGCCATTGTTTCACTTAGCCAATTTCTAAGCCCGTCATGTCAATGCATTGTAACATTTAAAATCATGCACAAAATTATTTCTCCCAAAATCAACTAAATTGCATAACCAAACCAATGTATACGATTCTTGTGAGTAGCTTAGTATCAATAAATACAGAGCTGTATCAATATACAGTAGATAGTTGATAAACGGCAGCGAATAAATGCTTCGTGGGGATTAATACTTTTTGTTTTTTAGTGTTCTTACAAACTTAAACCTTGACCGCTATTGATATTTTCATTTTTGGAAATTTCTTCTATTTTATTTATCTACAAAATTGATTTTATAGTTAAATTGTAAAAGTAAATCGAATAGCAATTTCACATGACGATTTAAAATGAAAGAGAAACGTTTCCTACTTCTACAGTGTACAAGGAAATGAATGGACTACAATTGGCTAGTTATACCAGGTATTTTGTAGTTGCAAAAAGGGCGTTTCTCAATTGCAGGTGTAAATTACGCGCCTTTGTTGAAATATTACCGCTACTAACAAATCAATAGTAGTGTGCATAACTATATATTTCT
This sequence comes from Mycogona germanica, assembly GCA_034698785.1. Classification (NCBI taxonomy): domain Eukaryota; kingdom Metazoa; phylum Arthropoda; class Diplopoda; order Chordeumatida; family Chordeumatidae; genus Mycogona; species Mycogona germanica. The sequence goes on from JAQGBY010009032.1 coordinate 1,873, forward strand.
ATGTAACTATAGTTCAACTGCAGATATCATAATATGAACACAACTTTATGAAATGTGCATCATCTCAACATAAGATTACATAATGCATATGGTTGTGGAAATATCAAACGTGATAATAATTTTTTTGACAAGTTTACAATCTAGTACATCATTCTCTGTAAGTATGTGCGGAACTGAAGTATCTGCCTTGAGCACACTATCCGTACAGTAATTTATCAATGAGCCAATCAGTTTGAGATACGAGTATGCTCACTTTTAGGGAGATTTTTAAACCACTTCATTTTTGCAGCACAACCTTCACGTACATCGAAGCTCATCAATCATAGTATTGCTTACTTAGAGCTTAACGGTATAGATGTGTTCTTGCTAAGGATTTGTAGATTCCATTTTTTCAACCGATTGGTAAAAGCGGTAACTTGATTATTTGTGATCAAGGTTATTTTCAGCTGTTTCAGCAATACAATATACCGAACTAATGCATGAAACAGACCCATCTCCTAGTTCCCAAAGTACGTCGACAATGGAACAATACTACAGAATCCCAATTAAAAAGTCTGTTAAAATTTGGGAATCCCAATTCTTGTATACATCATATTGCAATTGTAATGCACCTGCGCTACCGCTGACGAGTTTGCCAAATATTGACCAATTTGAGAAACAGGAAATGTTCTCCTCGGCATTTTTATTTCTTGCGGGAGAAACCGGTCGGCGAGAAAAGACTTCAAGAGAGCGGACGCCGAGACAGTTATGGCATTGGCGTCAAAATTTACGATTTTCGCCCGTGAATAAACAAACACACGCATGCGCCCGAAAGGCCCGTGGTATCTTATCCAGAAATCACTATGTGCATAAACACTATATACTCGCCGCATATGTTGTGTGCCCACACGCGGCCCCACTGGGCTCTTTTCTCGAGACTAAGCTCCCGATACAATACACAGACTTACTGCGAAGCATTGAGATCACCCGCAATTGCTTAAATCATGTTTAGCCTAAAAGCTAGAACTGGAATATCACGTATCAATTGGTATTGCCCTTGCTAATGCCCTTGGTAATACACTTTAAAATAACCGCATTTAAACGGCTGTAAATGTTTATCAGTGCTTGTACGTAAGCTTAATCGATTATTGATGTCCATGCACTGTAAAAAAAATAATCGAAGAAGTTTTAAGATTTCTTTTCCACTACATGAGTCGTGCAACACGCTTCAAGATTCTGCAAACTTCCTCTGCAATTATGATACGATACTAATGAAAAGCGTTATTCGATTTTAGTTTCATTAACAAGTTAAGACGCTTTTTACAGTGTCGTGCCTTCGCTGGTACAATTGGTATTGGAATATACAAGCTTAATTTTCAAAGTGTAAACTTTAAATGTGTCCTCATGTATGAGTGTCAATTTAATGCATTCTAGATGAATTTTGCAACTAAGGTTTTATCGTCTACTTCCGGAACTAGATATCTTAGAACTGGCTGACCGAAAGTACTTTGTACCGATCATCTTATTCTAGTCCAACCCCGACTGTTGTTTTCGACTTAATCTCGTGTCAGCTGGCCTAGGCTTAGGCATATTAAGCGCGGCACAGGGCAACATATTACAGGCCAATATAAAAAAGACGCGGCGTCTTTATGAGCGATATGCACTGCCTGTTTGCAAACCATATAAGTGAAACTAATATTTAAAGCCGACACACAGAGCGAGAGCAAATTGAGCAATATGGTTATTGCCATATGCGCACCCATTTTCAGTTGATGGCACTCACTACCTATGCCATATGAGAGTTAAGATAATATAAGAAGTGCGAGGATGTGGCAACGAATCTCGTAGCATTTCAGCTGACCGACAAGTATTAAGAAATGCCGAAAATCCGAGCAAAGTGAAATAGGTGACGTCTTACAATTGATCAGTCAAGCGTGAGCCACTCAAAATATCTAGAACAATTAGAGAATCATTTGACCACAATATTATTTTTAGTATTTTCTTGGTCATGTGCAACCGTTTTCCAGTCTGGTCCAAGCCAGACAGACTACAAACATGTTTTTCATTTTCTTTAAATCGACTGTGACATGATCGATAGGATGATGAGAAAGAAAAAGTGAAAGCGATACACCTAGGATTACGGGGAATGAACGAAAAGTCTGAGCCCTCCAAGATCTTTTAAGTCCACACCAAATGCACTAGGCAGGTTATGTGTGTATACACGGCAGACCCATGCAAGGGAGAGAGAGAGAGAGATCCCGCAAACCCTATACAGTAGTAATAATCCCTTCTTTTCAAACACATCTTTCAATGGCTCGTTCACCAAATGAATTTCGTCATTTTCGAAACCGTACACACGACTACAACGAGACATTCTGCACATGTTGTTACAATTTGAGATTAGTCGGCGACAAATGAGTGAGTAACGTTCAAATTAAACATAGTTTGTATACCCAAATTCGTCCCTAGCCAATTTTTTTGAAAGCGAACATGCGTTTTATTTCTCCGCTAACCAAAACACATTTTTCTTACAACTGAAGCGAAAATTCAAACATGAGATTATGCGTCATCACAAGACGCTTTGTCATCACTCCTGCCTTACCTAGTCATATGACCACGGCTGTTGTATACAACCAGTGGCCAGCAAATGATTCGTGGTTTTAAATTTATGTCAATTCAGAATAATTATAGTTTGTTCCAGTGTTGAATTCGCCGTTCCTATTTTCCATCATTGAACTTTATTACTCTTAAGAGCGTAATGCAGATTTAATAATCAAAGTGAAAATGTGAATGCTGGAAGCATACCAGGAAAACCGGTGACGAGAACAAAAATAATAATAAAAACTGGTTTATTAAAGAATTTTAGGACTCCTGGATATAACAGGTCAACATTATCACAAAATTAAGTTAATGATGAAATAAATTCGAGAAAAAAAAATCACAACGCGGTTATAAAAACATTTCTGAATTTATCATTACATGTTTAAATTCAAAAATGTTTTTATAACCGCGTTTTTATAGATATATATTTTTTTTCTCTTAGTGTCTCAAATTTATTTCATAATTTAATTTTGAGAAAATGATCACCTGTTGTGAGTCCAAAAAAAGACTACAAAAAGGAGGTCTCCCGATTTAATCGGTCAACATGTCTCATTATATTTGTAATATTTCTGCATTCACGGTACAGAGAGCGCCGTGCATTCTAGCTAAGACTAACGAAATATATTTTTGTTTTTCTCTCTTCTCTGACGAAGGTGTGGTTCAAGAACCGGCGAGCCAAATGGCGCAAGCGGGAACGCAACGCCATGAACGCCGCCGCCGAGGGCTTCAAGAACGGCTTCGGGCCGCAGTTCAACGGCCTGATGCAGCCGTTCGGCGACGAGGGTCTCTACTCAGGGTATTCCACGTACAACAACTGGGCCACCAAGGTGCCCAGCCCGCTGGGCGCCAAGACCTTCCCCTGGGGCCTGAACTCGGTCAACGTCAACCCGCTGACCTCGGTGGGCGTGCCCAACCAGAGCGCCGTGCAGTCCATGGGCATGTCCTGCTTCAACACCTCGTCCACCGGCATCAGCACCGCCTCCATCATGCCCAGCGTGCAGATGGGTCCGGCCACCAGCCTCAACACGGCGGTCAACGCGCCCTGCCCCTACGCCACACCCACCCCGCCCTACGTGTACCGCGACCAGCTGACCTGCACGTCGGCCGCCTCCATGTCGTCCAGCATTGCCTCGCTGCGTCTCAAAGCCAAACAACATTCGTCCGGTTTCGGAACCTATGCGCCCATGTCGCCCCGCCAGACGTCCACGTTGTCCGCCTGTCAATACGCCACCGTCGATCGACCGGGAGTCTAGGGGCGCGTCGCGAAATAAAAATAGACGCTGATTGGAATTTAAAAAAATATATTATTACTACTATACGACGCGATTGGATCGACCCTGTGTGGCCGTTTGAGTGTGCCGACGCGCCAACGAGACGGACTTATTGAAAAGGCAGCGACTACAGCGCCGCGATGAGGACGGTGACGACGCCAAACGGAGCCGGACAAATATGCTGTAAATCACTACGCAAATAGCGCCCCCACCGCTCGGATGGTGGCGCCCTAAGGCACAGTCGAAATCATCGTCACTATACTAAGGCGGAGTGATTATTACCTTCCCCCCCACCGGAAATAAAAAACATGTTGATCAAATTCTTGGCCCGCCGCGTGACTATATGTATATGTAACATTACACGACAATTGCCACCCCCCAATACGAAGATTGATTAACAAGCGTACATTTGTTCCTCGATATTATATACTGTTTAGAACTTCCGTTTCTTCTTTCTGTTTTACGAATTTCGATTTTTATTCCGTGAGACTGTCGACATTTTGATTCATCAAATTCACCCCCCCCCCCCGTACGATCACTCATCTAATAAAACAAAAATGCACACTAATCGAAAGGTTCCGCGTATTCTGTTTAACGATTAACTCGAAACATCATTTTTTTAAATACTTGATTTTAGGTTAGATCGTGACTCGTATCAAAGTGTAAGTGGACAACAAAGTGTGATCGGATGGATCTCCGTTTGTGTGTGTGTGTGTGTTTATATAGTGGCAAGGACCATTTTGAATTGATCTTGTAATCTTGTAAAAATGTGACGACACACACACATGAGAATGTGTAAAAGCAATTGCGTTTTGTTGGGTGGGTGGGGGGATAAGGAAAACGATGTTAAAATCTCTATTCTGCACTTAACCCCCGCACTTCCACCAGTGCAAAGGTATACACGAGCGAGAATACTTGGATATAGAGAATTCGGAATCGAGAGAGGGTTTTAGATACACGAAAGCCCCTCCATCGCAACATTCCCACCCACTTCAGTTTCGCATCGTGTCGGTTTTTAGAGTAACGAAACGTACAGTAGCATAATTTCATCGCTTATCTTCCTGAGACCCCGTCCAAATAATAAGGCTAAGATTTGCGCTGCAATATTTGCATTTAAAATGTAAATGGTGTACCTGTAAAAAGAGACAGAGCAAGATACACCGGTTCTATTTCCGTGACTTGTCAATTGGCCGTGAAGAATGAAATCAAATCGTAGAATTGATTTAAATTAGTTGGGATAATGAACGAATAAAGGAAATATACAAATTAATATATCACATATTCGAAATAGTAATTTATTATATATATATTAGTTCACCATTCCTTGGTTAGCAAATTAGTAAAGCTAATATGCAAATTCAAAAGTGGTACATATTCATCAAAGTTGTAAGTTTATAGCCATTCTGATAACAATTTGCAATGCAAAAATGCAAATAAGAAATTTATACAGACCTAAAATTATAATTATTTGTATTTGATCTTTATCTTTTTGGGTCGTGCTGAAGGGTCTCAGGAGGATATTCAGGATAGCGAGCGCAATTGGAGGGTGAGGAACATGCAAATGAGAATTGGTTCAATCCGAAAAGTGGTTCCTCTCGTCAATCGATTCCGAGCATTTGTTTGCCAAACGCGCCGACTATACAAATCAATGTGCAATTAGTCACGATAATCCCATTATTTTCAAATTGAAAATACAGTCGTTATACGCTTATAGGAACTGCGTCGATGTTCGGCGATGGCCCCTCTAGTAATGACGTCACACCAATGTCGAATTTTTTCCGAACGAGGAGCGAATTTCCACTAGCAATTCGCTTTTGCACCTCGACACATCACTAAGCCCTGTGTGCATACTTGTATAGGACACGCGCTAATGTACATTGCAATTTTGACTCATCCCTCTATAGTATACAGTTGTGTACATAACCTTTGCGCAATGATCAACGAACTCTACAGAAACTTTGTAAAATCAGGTCATTGGTTTCTGATATTGCTGAGCTGTACATTTTGAAACAGTTGGGGCAATCTTAAATGTTCGACCAGTCATCTGATTTAATTATTTCATTTTCCTGAACACCACTCTGAAAATAAATGATGCATTTCACATATCCGTCATTTTCAAATAAGCTTAATTAATTTCAATCGCGTAAGTTAAGTTACTATGCTCATTGTAACTTTAATTGCGCTGATTATTTCTGATTAAGGTCAGTTGCAATCCGATATTTCGATTTTAACAATGTCCAAGGTAGAGGTAAAATTAGAATATCTTGTTGCTTTTTGGAACAATAATTGTTAATACTAGAATCATTCATTATTTTAATGGCAGGCTACAGAACTTTGATTTCCGATTCATTATGAGACAGTTAGTTCACCAATATTATGTAACGAAAGAAATACTTTTTTTTTTAGAGCAGAGTCAATATAATTGCGGATTTGTTAATGTGTACAAATAAAAATCATTGGATAATATAATATCGAATTTAACCATCTCTTTAGATGGACAAAATAGTTTCGATTATTGTAAAATTTAATTTTAATTTCGTTGTTTAATCCTGATGATTTGTAAGGTCATTGAAGTGAATTTCACCATTCCTATTATATGTAATTATTGAATCTCAATATAACAGTAATTGGGTCCACATCAAAACGTATGTCTGATCAAAATTTGGAATATTGCTGTGAACGTTGTTAATCTGTCAGAAAACCCATTGATCATGTGTTTCGATTGGTGCAATTGACTTTCCGCATGGGTCAGTAATCTTGCGGGCCACATAAAACCCAGATAATATTTTATACAAGTCAGTTTGTAAAGAGTCTCAAATAGAGGAGATCTTAGCATTCTGAGTCGCGCGTTTTTTTTTACAGTTACTTTTTGTCATCGCTTATATATTATTCGCAATATTTTTAGTTGTGTTGTTCCCAGTGTTTATTTATGATTAGAAGTATTTGAGAAATACCTATCCGAGAGACTAATTTGTGCCAAAAATGCTAAAAACGTCATTTGCAAAAGAGTGAAAGGTACTGTTTGAATAAATTCTAAACTTCCGTCACCCAGTTTTCGTTTCCAGAATTATTCGTTGTCAAACAATAGCTTTTACTCATATGGCTTGTTTCAAATATTAAATTAAAAATTGAGAATGTGTCATGCAACCAAGTATACATTTTATAAAACATTTCTGGGCATTTTAGTTCTTTATAGTTAATTGGGAAAGGAAGAAGTCATACTAACAAAAACGTAATTTACATATTTGATTTCATTAACGATTATTGCAAGATGGAAACGTTTTACATAAAAATATTTGAAATATTGAATGGAGAAAAGTTCGTTTAAAAATGTCCTCATTCAAAATTGAATATTTGTTTTTTCATGTAAGATCTTGTATGTATCGTCTTGAAACGAAGCCGTTAAAAATATGCGCATGAAAATAGAACATTAGGATGACTTTATCCCGTAGCGTGGCTCTGAATTCAGTTGCGCCCGTCCCGAGAAACCTGACGGGCATCACGGAGAGTTAGCTGCTCGTTACACTTTAATCGCGTCGAGTATTATCGTGTCGTATCTAATTTAACGGGTAAGCTAGGTGTGTAGTTGTTGGTTAGTCACTTGGGTTTTAGATGCCTCGAGAATTTGGGACGACTCGCGGAGGGAGACAGCGAAGGCGCGGGACAATTTTCCCCGTTAGACATTATACAATGGCGCCCGAGAGACAGACAATAATGAAGTCAGACACACACACAAGTTCTGGCGACATTTCACAGAACAACCGGACATACGTCATCCAACGCACCTGATCGTAAATCCTTAGAGCGGCATTATACGAGTAGTTGATGACGGCGCGTCCATTAGTGCTCCTCGAAAGAAAAGTCAAACAAGGCGGGACGAAAGAAACAACAAGCTCGTTGAGCGGGCGGATATGACGTTAGACGGTCTTTTGATTAAAACCCCCGGCGGCTTTCTGAATTGCTAGTATTTTTTCCCCTCTTCTTCAAAATGCAAACCTATTTCATTATGTTTCACATATGTACGCCACGTACAGTATATCACACGGCAGAGACCGTGAATAAATTATACGGGGCCACTAAACTATGCACCACTCTGTCTGGGACGAGGATTAACTGTCTAATCGTTTATGAAGGCAGTTTATATAGTCTATAGTTGCGTCAAAAAGAAAAACAAACCATAAATAAGCTGTGACATGATCTTTAAATTGCGAATGGGTATTAAGTCTGGATAAATATGTACGACCCGTCGTGGCGCAGTTGGTTTATGACGGACTGCGGTTCGGCGGTCCCGGGTTCGATTCCCGGCG
>JAQGBY010009033.1:0-10030 GCA_034698785.1 Mycogona germanica
ATTTGTGATAACCGTCATTTGTGATAACCGTCATTTGTGATAACCGTCATTTGTGATAACCGTCATTTGTGATAACCATCATTTGTGATAACCGTCATTTGTGGGGAAAGTGGCTGTGCCGTCCTGTGTTTCGACTCCCCCTCGTATAGTTCTGAAAGAAATTGCACAGTTACATCAAAGAGGACCATTTTTTGAATGACAAGACTCTCGTCCAAGATTTAGCTATATATCGTGCCTTATCGGACATCTATCGGACATTATTCTACTGATTTCATTTATCATTGAAATTAGTTTATAATATTTTATTTACGTCAAATTGTTTGTTTTGTGTGAGTTAGGTTTGGTTTGGTCAGGCAAGTTAGATGAAGTAAGCAAATTTGACTGCGCATTTGTAGCGGGGAGTAAATCCCAGGTCACGACAAAGGCGAGTTTCCCATAACTGACGTTTATCGGATTTGACCTTTTCTGTGCGTCACAACGACCCTGAACCAACTGATTCACTCGAATCCCAACAATGGCTCTTGTAGAGGGTCATTGTGTATGCGTCATTTAGTCACGGATGAAGTTCTAAATTTCAGTTTCTTTGAAAAATTGAAATTCTCAGTAAAAAGTAGTTACTCTGTACATTGGCGTAACCGAATGTCCTTTTATGGTTGTTGACGTTGGTATGTCTATAAAGCCATTGGTGACGAAAAATTCAGCCAATATATTTTTTCGGGGAATGCTCTGCGACAGACCTACGTCATTCAGCCACAAAATAAAGGAATTTCTATTCTCTGTGTCAGGACAGGATGTACGTTCGGCGAAACTAGTAATTTATGGCCAGTTTTGCGGCGGCAGTTGGTTGCTAAAAGTGAACAACGTCGGCAAGCCAGGATAAAAGATGGCCGATGGAAATTAGCCCGAAACTATTTTTGAACCATATATTTGGCGATAGCCGCGCTATACTCGGGACTCGTGGGGGGAGGAGGGAGGAGGGAGGAGGATGGGGTGGCGTTCCGAAAGTGACAACGGCGTCTTGCATCGGCGCCATGTTGGATTAAGTGTTTCAGTTTTGCTGTGGGTGGTGGGGTTATGGAGGGGGCTCGTCAACCCACGCCTCCTGAAAAAGTCATGTCCCATTCAACCGCAAATTTCTTAGTTGCGGCCAAGAAACGATTTTGGCATCTGCTTACGGGCCAACGAAGTGAAAGATATAGAAACGGTCATCCTTCCTCTGAAGTGTTCACCCAAACCTCAGTTATTAAGTGTGAGACTTGTTCTTAAAATGTGAACTCTCCATCGTTTCGCTAATCTGTTGTTTATGGATTTCTGTTTCAGTATGCTTTAAAAAAAATGTTTATAAATATTCTTCAAATCCAATTCAAAATTAGTCCTTGGCTTTAAAAGATCCGGTTTCTTCTGGGATCATAAACCGGGAAATAGTGATGCGCGAAATTATTTGTACAAACAACTATCTCGCATTACTACATGAAATCGTGGTTTCCGATAGTCCTGAAGTTTACAATCGTCTTTGCCTTTTTGTGACGTCATTAACCACACTCCCACTTTTTTTTACCCCGGCTACAACCTCATTCAAACTTCCCGCCTCTAGGTGCCCCCAAACTGCCGGCAGATGGCGACACATGTCTGCACATCCAATTTCATCCATTCATCGTGTGTCCAACATAAAGACCTGAAATAAGTTACAATGGGGGGGGAGTATATTTTTTGACGGCTGCTGTATTTAGTGAGTTCTCGAATTGCAAGACCAACTTTGACATCACATAGTTCTGATACACAGATCTATGTGACAGACTTACTTGTTTTTACTAGAAAAGACTAAATCTTCATTCTTGCCTGCGATCATTTAAGAAAGGAGAAAACTGCCAAGTTCTGTCGTCTAAAAATGACACAATTTTGCTAGACCTTAGGCAATAGGCGATTCTTGTCGAAAGCTGTTTTTTTCTTTTTCTTCTGTGTTTATGGATTTTGCTGAATGAGGGGATTTGAGAAATTCTTTTCACAAACAGAAGTTCGACTTGGCGATATACACCGTGTACTCGTTCACAACGTCTTCTTAGTCAACAACTCCGCCGTCATTGCAAATGTGTAGAAATGCGTCGTTTCACCTTCGGAAGCAAAAAAAATTATGTTTTTGCATTGGCCCATCTCGAATAAGTCGATTCGGTCCAATGAGAGCCCCTCAGAGCCCCCACCAGAAGTTAAGGAGAAACCGAAAACTGAGGATTGATTAGCTGCTGTTTAGGGGACGCTGCGATCCTTTACAAGAACTGGTGACGTACGTCGACTGACCTTTTCAGTGGACAAGGCCCATCTACTAGTAGATGATCAAGATGACCCGTCTCGGTTATTGTTTTGAGACAGCCTTGGACATGCAATACTGTTTATAAACATCGAATTAAGTCGGTCAGGAGTCTTTCCCATTTGTTTAACGGATCACCATGTAAGCAGAATCATATACCTCTACAAAGACGTAGCTTAGTTCAACGATTTCATATGCAGGTAGAAGTCTCCTCTACCACATGGCAAGATGAGTCCTCCGTAGCGCACGAATACACGTTGACGTATTTTTTCTCCTCCGATTATTTGCAGACAAACAGCAAGAGTTGGACATCCCGTCACTGAGGGTGGAGGATGCCGAGCCTCGCAGCACCATCGCCAACCAGGGACACAAGAAGCGGGAGAGGAGATCTGGCAACACAACCATGTCCCAGATCTGCGGCGTCAAAAAGCCCCTCACGCACACCAACAGCTTGCTCGGCGAGAAATTGCCAAAATACGGCGTGGAGACGCCGTTCGAGTCCGATCTTGGCAAGGTAAGAAACAAATTTGACATTTCTTGGCGACATTTGGTGTTGTTGATTTGCCTTCCACCTCTGTATGTGGTGCGTCTTCTGTATTTGGTAGGAGGCCAGCGATTTATAAGGTATCGAGTGCAGGAGACTCATCCGCCACCAACATTGAGGCGTCGTTTCAGGGTATTTACGAAGGATTTTTGGTTTCTCCATTGATGACCACTACTGGTGGCGAATCTGATAAAAATTAACATTTCTGGAGGAACTGCTTCAAGGTGCATCAACACCGAAGCAATCTGCTTCCTGGCCTTATATTTCGTTGGTCATGGGCTGTTTTCGAATTTAAATAATATCGAATGGACAAATGAAGTTTGCCGCAACGTAGTTTAATTTCTTCAAGATGTGGGGAAATATATTTTTTAGTTTTCATGACCTCCGCCTCATGTCGACATGTCTCGCAGAATTTTCGTGTCAGCCTAAATGGCGTTAAATTGGAATGCGCCGCTGCCTTACACGAAGCCACTTTCAGGGGGAACCTCTTCGTTGCGCATTTGAATCCCTTACAGTGCGCCACGAAAGTGCTGGGCATGCCATTTTATTGTTATATTGCAGTTTTCGCGAGATTCAGAGCAGAATGATGTGGTCCTAGGATTCTTGCGAACTGTTTTGTTCATTTTGAGAACTTTAAAACTCATTAAAAATAATTCTGTTGAGAAAGCTTGAAAAAATGATTTTTAAACTTTATTCAGTTTGTCTTTCTGTTCGTGCCTTTTGCCAGAGAATAAACCAGTTTAAAATAAAGGACGATGTCTTAAGGACAATGAAAGCTAGATAGATATAGCAGTGTAAACTGATTGTTACAGTAATGGTGGATATTTGAAAAACAAGCTATTTCAGTTCAAAGTATCTGAGGAATTAGCAAATATGTTTTTGCCTTATTTCAATTTCTATCGTGCTATTGTTCTACAATAAGTATTTTGTATCACATCCATTCAGCATTCATTTACTTGATCACTGAAAACTTTGATGCATTTATCTTTTTTCATAAATAGTTTATCCCAAAAAATGGTTTATGATGCTCATTTTCTATTCAGATTTTCTTGAAATCTGAGATCAATAATTAGTTTTGTCAAAATGTGCAAATGATACAGACCCCCATCTTATCTTTCCAAAAAATCTTGATCAATGAGATAGGCACATAATTTATTTCTGTTCTTTTCCAAAGACATCTCTAACGAGTGGAACATTGTTTTTATAGGCCACACTCAGAGGGGGTATCGCTCCTTCGGTTCGCCTAACCCCTTTTCCCCAAACCCCCCATCTTTTGAAACCCCCGATCTCTCCACCCCCACGAGCATTTAAAATCACTTTCCGCCGCCGTCGATGCGCGAAAAAACATGTCTTAATCTTGAGGAACTCGATACTTTACTGGCGACAAACGCTTGTAGATCTGTGTGTGTGTGGCGAATGCGAATTGTTACTGCTGCTGCGGAAGCCCGTCTGGATCGCGGTTCGATCACCCGACGACCAACTTAGCCATCATTGTTCCTTTCAGCCATTTATCGAATTACTCTCGCTCTAGTTAGCCACGGCTCCTCCAACAGTTCCACCACCCCCATTCCTCCATCCCCATTTACTCCCATTTCGTCCCGATTATTTTCTGCTTCCTGTTTCCTCCTGAGAGACACCAGAAGCGATTCCAAAACTCCATGGAAGCAAAATGCTAAATAAGTCATGAGATAAATTCGTTCACTTGCACTGCGTAGTGGTGTCTTATATTTTACTGTGTCTTAAGCTGCTTGAATGATTCTATTATTGCATGCTGTTCTGTCTAATCGAATTGATATTTGTGTGAATTAAGATCTCCTCACGAAACGTTTCCTCAATTATGAGTCTGATAATTTTTACTTGATTGATTGATTTAATAAAACAGCTAGATGATTTAATCGCCCCTTTTTAAATTTAGAAATTTTGCCATTTAGAAGAAGTTTTCTTTCACCAAGATATTGGGTCTCAAGAGGATAGACATATCTGATCTGTAGTTCTTCAATTTTATGGAATCATTTTGACACATTTCCTGAACTGGATTCGATGTCGTTCCGAGTCTTTGCCATTTTGTGCAGGATGCGAGGAAAGATCTCTCCTAATTTCTTGGGAATACTCTTTACTAAGTACCGGATTTCTATGTTTCCCATATCATATCGTTCTGGGATTCGAACATAAATGCTTCATTGTTCTGTAATGGAAAACTGGAGTTGTTGCATTCCAATCGTTCGCCTTTAAACCAGCACTGTAGAAGATCCGATTTCCTATTGATGTAACTTTAGAAGACCTAAAGAATAATTCGAAATCGTTTACAAGCTAGTTAAAATGTTACTGTAGCTACCTAAAAATTTCGACACCATGACACTGCCACCTAGTGACGAAAACCTCATTCACTACAAACCCACAATTCCATAAAGTTCCTTCAACCCTTTCTCCATTGAGTCCTTCTCCTTCCTCCTTCCTCCTCCTCGTCCCATTCTTTCGGGAGACGACATTTCCCCTCTTTTTTTTCTCTTCACTCTCTCGATCTCTCTCTTTTTCTATCTATCTATCTGCCAGAACCCCATTGCTAATAAAGAACCCAGCTACTGGAGCCAGAATTGACGCTGTTCGATTTGGTAATCTATTAAGTAACGCGAGGCCCGTAAGACTACGTAATGGGTCGTCGCCGAACGAGCCCACTAATGCCTATGTTGCCAAAACCCCCTTCCCCCCACAAACACCCCCACATACACACCACACAAACACATGCATATGTACACATTGGTGAGACTGAAGGAGCAAAGTAGAACAAACTCTCAGCTTCCACTAAGTTCGATACCAGAGAAGAAGAAAAGAAAAAGAAATCGGTGGACCAATAACAAACAGTCGAGTTATGTGGACCGGGGGGTGGGGGATGGGCAAGGGAGTAAAGAAGAACCAGGAACAAGAAGTGGTGATGGTGGGGGTAGGGGATGAAGGGGGAGGGAATAGAAGAAAAAATTGGGAACCAGCGGGAACAATAGAAAAAGCGAATGTGTCTGCATAGAGGATAAGGAATAAGGAAGCATGGATGAGAAGGAAAAAAAGAATTGGGAGATGGGGGAAGATGTCGGAAGTTACGAATAAGCAAATGATGGATGCGCGAGAAATTGTCGATTCCTTGTGTGCTGGGGTTTGGTTTTTCGTCTCCTTATGTAATATGGCTTACCAAAGTAGCCTATGTGTGTGTGAGGATGCGTCCTGAGGCTGCTGTTTCGTATGCCACTTTTTATCTCCAATGGGATTTAAAGTTGATGGAACGATTGAAGGTGTTTGGGGTATTGGAATAATGGATTTTAAAGCTGCACAGCGTTGTGTAGTGCAGCCTTTTTTTAGCACAATGTCCTCGAGTGTGCAGCATTTTGAAGCTAAAGGTGCAATTCTATTTTTTTCAAATGGTGGGTTCCAACAATTTAATAGTCCACCTTTTTGCCTTTCTATGATGTTGGTTTATAAGTATTTATTAGAGTACATATACATTTGTATCTGATTTCTAGTATTTAATTTAATTCGTCTGAAAAAAAATCCGTTGCACCTTTTTGAAATCGGAAATTAGAAAGATAAACCAGCTCAATTGTTTACTGTAATCCTACAAGTACAAGACAATATACTTTTACCATTATTTGTAAGAACTCAAATTACAGCTCTGTAATCTTAACTGACCACATCTTAATTCGGTAATATTCCTCTGCAATTTCTTTCACGGAATTTTATTTGTTAGTGTACAGATTCTATGTTTTCTGAATCATTGTCTCACCTAATTAGCATTTATTTTCCCCGCTGCATTTTAAGACTGAAATAATTTATGATTTAAATGGATCAGGTGAATAATTGGGTTCGTGACAATTCCGGGTGTGCCTCTTGAAATGCCGTGCGCCTGAAACCTTTGGCCGATTAACGATCGTGAGGCACAAATAGTCAATGCCTATTTTTTTTCGGGAACACCCTGTACATCCAATAGTTGTGGTCGATCATCGATGACGTCACACGGGGGTTCAATGACCGCTGCCGACGGAAGAGACAAACAAAAGGGAATGCGGGGTATGTATGTGTGGTGGCGCGCATTTCACAACGATTTTGAAGATGAAGAAGAAAAAAGTTTTATTCCCGATAGACGTAATAGTGATGCAGACCACCCAGTGGTCTCCTTATCGATCAATAGAAACGCTTAAGGGTTTGATCTGTAGGGGGGATGGAAGGGATGGGAGGGATGTCTTTTTGCCAAACGACCATTTCCTCTTCACCCCCGCTCCAGATCTGGAACAACAATTCAAGAAATTCCGCGAAAACTTGGGAACTGTTCCAAAAAGTGAACTCTTTCGTTATAACAATCTTCTATTGGTTGTTTGCATTGACGATTGAATTCATTCTCTTTCAATGTGACGCTGTTGGTGGCGCTTTGGGTCCACAAGATGGTGCGTATTCCATGACGGATGCTGGAGGCCTTTGGCCTTTGCGGTGAGGAAGCCTGTCAAGATGTGTTTAGAAATTAAAAATAGCTGTTAGTGTAGGCGGATTTCTTCTTCTTGGCTAACACGATGCCAACAAGAAATTCGTGTACTTTTTTAAAATAGCTTAAACAGTAGTTCGACGTATTCCAAATTTTAATAGAGAAATTATGTTTTGGGGATGCTTTCCTAAATAGATTTCAAAGAGATGGATCCGCCGATGTAGCTTCTGGTTGGCCTCATGTAGCTTTACTTACAACCAGTTGTATTTGTTTTTCGATTACTTTTTTTTAAATTTTAATTATGAATGAAAAATATGATTTTTGGATAGTTCTTTTTTAACGGTTTCGGTTGAGACATTGATCCATCCAGTACACAATTAATCATTCCATCCATGTTATTGCTTTCATGATGGGTGTTTAGTTAACAGTCTGTTTATATTTATGGACAGATATGTAGTTCAGAAGTTGGAATCTATTTCTAGATCTTTATATCTGGGTGACCGAAATAAATCACGAAAACATGTTGTCGCTCCTAAACACCCAATCTAAACACCCAATTTCCACCCTCCCCTTTCCTAATCAATACGATTCCGGGAAGTTAAAGGAACGTCCGGCACATTTAAGAGACGATCACGAATTTCGTGTCATCATTTCCAAAATGAGCTTGAAACCCCGTTACAATTAATTCCGTCATTGAGGTCATTGAGGTGGTCCGTTTTTGGAGAGCTCCTTCCAGGAACCCTACTATTTACGGGTGCTTAAGCCTATCGACCTGCTCTCAACATGTCGTCACCCTATTTATAACACTAGGAAGTCTCTTAAGCTTCAAACTTGGCAGATGAGCCGCACTTCAATTTACGAGGGCGATAATGGTTCGTTTGAGATTGGGAACAACGTAAGCACGGGACTCGATTAATTTCTTTCAGTTTTGCGACTCAACCGATATCGACGCATGTCAATTGGTTTCTCATTTTTAATGAGTTCGAGTGTTGTTGAAGCCACTCGTGTAATTAGAAATTAGTGAGCATAATTAGTATCATTGGTACAAGTTGAAGCAGAGATTTAACTTAGATTTCAAACTTATTTTATGTCAAATCATTCGCTCTTATCAAATATTTAAAAAAAAATTGGATTCGCAAACGCAGCAATGTTTAAATCAAATTATTTCGTAACGAAAATGGATATTCTTACTAATTTGTGAAATAGTAACTTCGAGGTATTAGTTGTATAATAAGAAATTCTGGATCTAATGAGACAAATGTCGCTGGCATCACTGGTAACGTGAGAGCGACGACAGCGCCATTTTGGTTAAGTGGAGACGCCATTTTTGAATTTTCCTTTCTTAATGACAATGCTTAAATCTTCAACGGCCGATATCTCGACAAATACGCAACATCAAGATCTGAAATAAATTTCACTCGACTACAAATTTGCGAAATTATCTACAGCTCATAATTTTATTTAATTTTGCTAAGTATTAGTTTAATTAAGTTTCGACAAATAATAAGAAAGAAAAAACTAAAAGGACAAATTTTCAGGATTATAATATGATGACTTAATCTACTTACATTCTTGTTTCGAAATTGCTCAAAAATTTGAAATTTGTTTGCATTTTCAAAATATTTGATATTTTTAGTTTCTTTTAAAAAAATGACGGTTTCAAGATTTGGAATAATTAGTTTAGAATTAGAAAGAAAAAAACATTGACAGTCAATAAGGAAATGAGGGAGGTATCGTCTATTTAGTGGCATCATTTGACGTCTCTTGATCTCTTGATACTTATATAAAAGTTAGCAATTACAGCTGTTATTTATTGCCTATGTTGTGTGTGGCACAGGGCTTCGAAATGACTCGGGGAAATTGTTATGATTGCCATTTTATGGTCCTCACTCGGCAAATGCGACTCCTATATCCATACGGATCACAGTCGTATAAATTTAAAACCCCTTTTCCTTTTTCCGTATGTTCCGCCGCTCGGGGAGATTTATTCGGGGATAGTACAATGTAGTGGGGGAGGCTTGGTTTCTTAAAAAGAATAGCTTCCGAGATTGCTATTAATGTATGTAGGGCTATTCGGCTGGACGAATGCCAAATATTTGTGTTGCTCTGGGGCGCGTCTACGCTGTGTAAGCTCTCGTAGAGCGGACAAAATAATGGACTTCCGAGCGCCGAAAGAATCCTCCCAAATTGTATTTAACGGTTCGGATCTTAACAATGGTTTCTTCCCCTCCAAATACCATTTCCGGGGTGATGTCTACATCCATACCATCGCCTCAAACCGAATGATCCATCCCCGCACCACCATCATCACAACCACCATGGCGCAACAATAAAAACTGTGGGGGCGATTATTTTTGAAAATCGATATCCGGAAAACGAATGATCGAAAACTACTATTGTGCTATTTTTAGCGTTGGGTTTTCAAATCTTGACTAATCAATAAAAATAGACGATAACCTCCCACCGCTTTCTTCAAGACATTGTAGTTTATTGACTTATCTGACGTCATCGCCGGGCATTAAAAAATACCTTTTAAGAGTTGTGCACAAGATTATAAAACTCGACTTATCCAGGATTAGTGACTGGTCACATTATCTTATATTATGAAACAGAGATTTTGATTTTCATGTCCGGAGACAAACTCACGAACGGCTCAATGAAATTGCATAAAAATTAACATAAAGTTAGTAAACCATCATAATTCGCTAGCGACGGA
>JAQGBY010009034.1:0-10029 GCA_034698785.1 Mycogona germanica
CTTGCCAACTCGATCGTCGTCTTGCTCCCAGTCGAGTCCTGGGATTACCCATATTTCTTTTTATAATTATAAAAAGACGACATTTATCTTGTATATATTTGTTTTTCTGCGGTACACAGTTAGTTTTTAAGGCGCTGCCTATATTCTACTATGGTACAGTTAACGATATATCATAATATTTTTACATTATTCTGGTTGAAATTCTTCTCACCTCGGGCATCATGTCGGTTGCTGGATGATGCCGGCACACACTGTCGTATCCCTCGGGTGGAGTAGTCAGCTCCGGCATGTGACCAGAAGCAACAAAAATGTTTCCAAGGGCCACCTGCGCCAACACCATCAGGCGGGGACTACATTTGGTTGAGTCACCAAAATACTCAAGACTAGCACTAGAAAATGAATTCACAATACAATTACAAATTTTACCCGCAAGCAGCCCCAAGAGATGGGCCTATGGCGAGGGCCAAAAGACCAGTTGGGAACAGAATGGATTTATTTTAAAAGGCTCTGGATTTTAGGTTTCTGTCAGACACTGTAGGGAAATATGAGTTAAAATATGTTGCAGATGTACATTGAAGCTCGTTCGCCATTCTAGTGTGGTTTATTCTACTTCTGTTAGGATCTGGACACATAATTTCCCCCCCGATATCAACATTACGATCCCCTTCTAGCAACTTTTGTGAGCACTATTACAAAATCTTTGTTGGAATTTCAGATTCTCAACATTTACATTTTAAACCTTTTAATTCATTCCATTTAACAAGACATTTACTATGAACTCCATAAAAGTAAATGTTAAACTGTCATTGACCCATGATTAATAACAAATTCACCTTGGCGAATCCGAAAAATAGATCCCGGCTCCGAGATGACCTGGGCCCAGTTCTTCTTGACCTCTCTCCTCGGAAATGACATTTGGCAGGAGCAAGCCTCTATATAAACAAAGAAAAGTTTCACTCCCTCTCGGTGGTGCAACGCCTAAATTCGAATAGATTATTTTTAAATGTGTAGAGAAGTTTTTCAAGCAATACCTGGATAGAATTCCAACAAGATTGCATGCCGGTGAGGCGTGGTATAGAATCTTTCTGTTGTCGAGCATGTGGGCGAACGCCATTTCCTCCTGGGGACGACGCAGAGCAAACACGTTGGCAATATCGAACGCAGCACCATTCTCTCTGCAAATCGAACAAACGGATTAACTACGAAAAAATCGATTCTAAACACTTCGCAAATACTAAAAAAAAGTTGTACGACTCGTCGTAGCCCAGTCGGCATTGCGACTGATTGTGGCTCGGCGGTCCCGGGTTCGATTCCCGGCGCAGGCTCTCGAAAATTTCGATTCTGGGGTACTGGGCGTGCCCCTTGCATAGTGCCTAAGCACCATGAGGGGAACGTAACGCCTGTAGTGCGGTTGACTACAGTTGATTGGAACAAAATAAAGTTAATGGGGACAATTTTCTCAAAACACTCCAAACCATCAAATTCGTATCTTGTCTGTTTTTACTATTTCTTTATGTTGTAGGAATCGCACTTGGCGATTGTCCCCGGTGTCACTCCAACAGGCAACAGCTGCCGCTCAACTGCGCACGTACTCGGAGTTCCGTTTCCTCTTGACATTCGCACTTATTGTTATTTGTTTATATATTTGTTTTAAAGTGTGCCAGAAATGAACACCTGCTATTAATAGAACTTAAACTTAGTTAAGACTTAGTTTCGCTCTCACCACTTCACTTCATATTTGTTCTCCAGTGTAGTTTCGCGGTTGAGATAGTTTAAGTGCCTGGCGCTTCGCCCAAATGGAATGCATCATTTTATATACCATTTCCAATTAACATATATCCAACTGTAATATCTTGCCCATTTTTGACACTGCAAGCTGAAGGCACACGATATAAGAAACATTTTCCAAGTTATTTTACTCAATTTAATAATCCGCAATGATTGCATTTTTAAGTCTGCTCATCTAACAACCAGAGAAAATATGTAAAATAAAAATCGAAATGAGCCGGGAGTGCAAACCAAACAAAGGTGATCAATTTTGCTGAACAAGAAAGAAAAAAATTACTGACCAGTTTTACTAGATTTTCTATGGGCAAATAAGTCTATTTAATCCAAAAGATGTCGGTGGACGCCGATGGGTCCAAGATACATCTGATTGTATCATTAATGATGTCGGGAAAAAGAAAACAAACCTCACTTTACTCAGCACTGCCGCCAACTCCTCAGAGTCTGGTTTGAGGTGGGTGATGTGACAGTTGAGTGCTCGATACTTGGCCAAAGTCGACATGTCCCCGCCATCTTCACTCGCTGGTTCCGTAACGGCAACAACATCACGGACCAACTGGGCGAGAAAAAGTTGCATTTAAAATTTTAAAAAGTTTCTAATTCGTTTTGGGTTTTGACGATGGGGTTTGGGTTCTTTTTAAAGTACGTTTCACAAAATTCAGTTTATTATTTTTATTTATGGAGCCTTGCCAGCTCGTCGACGCTTTTATACGGCTGTCCCGTGCTTTTTTCACTTATGCTTAAACATACCACCGTCGACTTCTTACATATTTTTCGTGTATGGTTATTTTAAGGTACTGCCACCTGCCTGACTACAGCCTGTGCAATCACTCGATTGATATGCCTTATATTATTACATTTTAGTTTTTCGCTTTACAAGGAAATGAAATAGTTGTTTTAAGCGCAAAATTTGCTTTTAGTAGCATCACTGACAAATTTTGTGTTCGACACTGAACGCTCAATTTCAGTACTTACTCAACAGTACAATCTCAGTACAACAGTTTGTGGTGTAAAAATTTTTTTTTTGATGAATTCACTGAAGTGGCGGATCACAACAGGAAGATTCTGTACCCCTCCGTGCTTAGTCACTTTGTGAGAGGCACATTTTCACCAGTACCCCGGCCAGAGTCGCGCCGGGAATCGAACCCGGGACCGCCAAACCACAGTCAGTCGCTTAACCAACTGCGCCCCGTCGGGACGTACGCACAAGGACTCGATATATTCAGTAGGGTGATGTTTATTTAGTTGGTAGATTACGGTACATGTCAAGACAACTGACTCCTAGCTCAGGTGATACAATACAAACCCATCGTGAGTGCCCCTTCTGGAGGTCCCCGTTAACCCCCCCCCCCCTTGTGACCCACCAGTCAGTGTCTCCAACATGGCGGTTGAGGACACAACACTTGCCTGAAGTAATTCTTGTTGACGAACCAAATCCTTTTTGGAGTCAAACAACCCAAAATCTCGTTGTGGCAACAGTTTGTGGTATTCATCCACCAGAGGTCGCATCACGTCCTCTCGTCCAAAGTTCTGGCGGATCGCGAGAATAAGCGATTCGCACTTGTCCAGCTGGAAAGACAAATTGAAGGACAATGAAATGTTTATTAAAGAAGGAATGTAGTCAAGCAATGAAAATATTCATTTATTTGAATTATGTTGTTGAAATGCTGGCCGAATTTAAAATATAGATTTTTTAAGAACAAAACAACGATATAAATAACCATTTTCAAATTTAGAGAAAAACGTTTAAACATTTTTTTTATTTTTTTAATCAGAATCTGCTGAAAGCTGACACTCAAATTTTCTTATATTTCTTTTGATTATTTGCTATTTTCAACTTAAAGAACTACGCGTGCTAAGAGAAATTCCAGGTATAAAAAGGATTGAAAGGGAACCATGCCTGCACTGAACTGACCTGAGCTGGATTGAGTTGAGATGGTTTGCATGTCAGCACCTGCTCCAGTCGCCCAACCGCCTCTTCCCACACGCTGTCCAGCAGCAACACTACTCTGTCATCCAGGTGCCCGAGGGCACCGATCCACAGCTCTCGGATCTTGTGAAACTCAGGCGATCCCATGTGCTGTGGAATGGCCGAATGGCGGCGCCACTTGTCCATCGAGTACGGAGGGTTGCTCATTGTCGAGTGAAGTTTGGAGAAGGTGGCCAGGGCGGTGCTGCTGCTGTTGGTGAAGTGGCACAGGCGCACCGTCGACCCCGTTGACTTGGCCAAGGCCTTGAACGACTCGACCTTTTTATTGGGCTCCTGTTTTAACACGAATATTAAAAATATAAAAATATAAAATATATACTATTTCAGTTAGCCATATTTTAAATCAAAGGCTGCACCAAATTACAATATGAAATGATTTATTGATTGACCAAATTATCCACTGAAATATAATAAATTATTAAAAACGAATTCAGACTCAAGTTTACAAGTAATGGTCGTCAACGGTGAGGGAATGGTGGTTTCTATTCCGACCAACACTTTCCTTCCCACACCTTCTTTTGGAATGAAAGGGTACGATTCAGGCCACAAGGAGTTTCTCTTGCCCAAAAAATGGTCTCACTTGGGTCTAACCAACAACATTTACACTTTTTCCTTTTTGTGGCGCACACAAAAAAAAAGAGTTTTTGAAAATCACGTCGCATAAATGTCATGTAAAAATGAGTATAAAAAATGTTTGTTGCGGAGGCTCACTACCTTGGCAAAGCCCCTCTAGTGGGCGATCTGGTAATTTTGCCTAACCTTTTGGGTACCTAGGAAAGGGATCTTGAACGTGTCCTCATATTGTACAGACACGGGTAACATTTGTACTTCCATTCCGAAAAAAGGCGGGGCGAAAAAATTTCTCTCGCCCAATGAATTCCAAAGGTGGTGGAAAGAATCGATACCACGATCACTAGCCATGAGGAAAACACGATATCCACTTGATAGTGTGTTCCTTTATTGAAACCTAACTTGACAATGCGTTGGTTGCCATACGATTCCACCATTGTGCATCCGTGCAATCTTCTTGGGTCGAAATAAAAAATCGTAGAATACAATTTCTTTTTATTTCTTTTCTTAATTTTACATTATGGACAGAAAATATCTCACATTATATCTAAGAAATACTTCATGATACACATAAATTGGAATGTCCTACGAATGCTAAACAACCTAACCTGTTTGTCAGCACGGTTGCTACAAGATTCCAAGTGTTGGTAGACGCAGATGCGGTATTCGTCATCTTCCTGGGGTTGATCAAGCACATGAATTTCGATAACACAAAACTGGCATTCTTCATTCATCAGTGGACGACCCTAGGTGGAAGACAACAAACTTATTTTTTAGCTGAAAGTTGAACGGAGTGGGGGATTCCAGATAATTAGAAATTAAAATTCTCTTAATTTCAAAAATTAGTTTAGTAGTATATTGTTGCCGGAATTTGAACCTCTGACAAAATGATACTAACATTTTTAATTTATTAAATGATGTGCCGTTCCCCATTCATCCAAAAATGACGTACAACCAGGAACAACAAATCAATCAATGGAACCAACAGATGTCCTAAAATTCATTTTGCTAATTTTAATCCCCTCATTCAATTAGTAGAAAAAATTTAGGAAACCCAAAATAAAAAAACCACGGTTATTCAGAACTGAAAAATCATAGAAGTGCAGTTCAAAATATATTTAAAAAACCGAAAATCAAATAAATTTCATATAAAAAATAGATAAAATCAGATGTACCTGTAGACAAGTGAATTTGGCCACTTTGTATGCTCGTTGGTGAAAGCGAGGACCGTCCGGATCCAGATAACGCCATGCCTTGAGCTTCTTGTTGCCCAGTTCTGAACCATGCTTGCCATTGATTCTATGTTCCCCACTGGAAGAGGCCAACACCACGATGTGACCTTTGCCTAACTCCTGCGACGCCTTGGCCTGCACTTGCTGGATAGACGAGACAGACGGGATCGGGATGACGGTGCCAGCAGACAGACAAGCGTCCACGTAATCCGGTTCGATCACTGGAATGCCATACCTGGACGCTGCCAGCACATTGGTGGAGGTGGATGATGACGCATCGCAGGTGATTAAAAACTGACACTGGAGAAAATAAATAAACGAAACAAATCCAGAAATAAAAACATAAAAAACCAACGATTGTCAAGAAAACACCTAAGCCCATCGAGATGATTAAATTATGGTCAAATCAAGGTTAAATATCCTTTTATTTAACAGTTTGCACATTTAAAAAAGAATTTCCAAGAATAGTAGATCTTCTCTAAATCTAAAAAAATCTAGATCTGGGAATCCAGATTTTTTTTAGATTTAGATAGAATTATTGCCGCGTCGTGGCATTATGGCGATTTACGTAGTTGCAGGATTTTAGTGGCGTTTGTTTTGGCCAACGAGAAGTACGAACGACATTTGATCAGTTGGGAGCTAGAATGGAAACAATTACCTTGTTTGTGACCAGGTAGGAAACAACACCGCCGTTTGACGTGATCTTTTTGCGAAGGTTCGCCTTGGTTTCAAATGTGGCGGTGCCCAGGGCCAGGGCAAACACATAACCAGAAAACACCCCACCTCCTTCTAGCACCGAAGTCACAGTCATCGCTTTGGTCTAGCCTCGACTAGATAGAAAACTGGCCAAACGCGGAACGATTTCACTTGAAGATTTGAGCGTAGGGGAGGTTTATCTATATTTTGAAAACCGGCATTTTGGATTTCCAGTTAACAAATTCGAAATATTGAGCATTTCGAAATATTAAGACTTCAATGACATACTCTCAGATTTCACCAGATAAGGTTGTCATGTTCATTTGAACATAATTCTGTTTCCAAAGACGACTTTGTTGACGATTGGTTGGTTGTCTAGGGAAATCCAAACGCGTAAATATGACTCAGACGCGGTAACGACATGTATAGGTAGATCCCATTTCACGCGTTGCAAATTGCATTGTCCAATTCCAAATCAGACGATTCCAGCAACAGAACGTTTCATGCAGTGTGAAATGTCGCCATATTGGTCGGCGCGATTTTGAGAGGCCGAAAAATCGTGCAAGTAAAAGTCTAGCTATTCAGCTCCTTGAATCATGCGACCATTGAGTTATCGAATGTAATGACGTCATCTTAACAGACTTGGTGTAAGCAGTCATTGCGAATGCACCAGGGGCCTATTAAAAATTAAATGCAATATTTTTTATTTAAACTGCCCGTGTTGACAGGGATGACCAAAATTTAACATTGTCTAGAAATTCGGTTGAAAAGGTGCTTCTATCTTGATTGCAATATTGTTTTTCCACATATTTCGTTCAAATGTTGTTGCCTTTTCAAGGTTACCAACGTTACCACCAGCGTTATCGCCCTAACTATCCCACCACCACTACCACCTCCTCCTATACCCCTACCTAGAGCTATCAAATCATTTTGCCTAGCCGAGGCTTCAAACCTTAGTAGGGATCTTTACCGTGTACCCATGACACGGGCCCCATGACTTAGCTACAATTCTCGCCCGAAAAATTCCGGAGGACTTGATCGGACGAGAATCGCAGCTTTGATCCAAGTAATTATTTCTTCTGTTTTACAAACGAAACAAACCTACACTTAAGCAAAAAAAATATTGAAAATGTTCTAAAAATGAAACATCAATAAATCATAATCGAGCTAGTGGATCTCCAAAATGCTGATAAAACTAGTCATTACTATCAATAGATCAGACATTTCACAACACATTACGCGTTCGTAAACACGAGCGTGTTATCGATAAGATTGATTGCCTATAGTCAAAATAAATTATACCTTCCAGCATTTTGTTTTGTTCACAAATTATGCTCAACAAATGTGCTTCGGCATTTTATTATAAAATTGGATAGCTGCAGAAAAAGCACAACTTATATCCATTTTTCAAGTAATCTTAAAATTAAATTAGATGAATGAACGCACTGTACAGTAGTGTTTATTTATACTCGTAATATTTATTTAGTATCAAATATTAACTACTGGCTGGCGGAACGTCAATTACTAGCTTTATTTATTCCCGATCATGCGAGAAGAAATTAGAGACATTTGTCGATATAGTCAAATCAGTCGCTACCCTTGAATTATAATAATTTAACTTTAAAAACTTAGCAGCCGTGTATTAATTAAGTCACTGCACATCACCATCAGATATAATCCTTTCATCATTCTCTTTCGATGCTCGGATGCCAGAGACGCGAGACTTATCATGAGTCCGAGCATGACGGGCGAGCGTGTCGGACCGCAGGAAGGTGGCCGCGCACACCCGGCACCCGTAGGCTTTCCCTCCGAAGTGGATCCGGGCGTGACGACGAAGATCGCCACTCTGAATGAAGCATGATCCACATTCTTTACACTTGAATGGCTTAAGGCCGGAGTGAGACCGGAAGTGGACCGTTAGATTGGTACGACCGCTAAAGGATTTTCCGCACAGATGACATACATATGGCTTTTCTTTAGTGTGCGTCCGGGTGTGGCTGGCCAACTTGGGTCTGGAATTGAAGGCCATCTGACACTGGTTGCACTTAAATCCCTTCACGAAACTGTGCGTCATCAGGTGCTTATGCAGGGCCGACTTGCGACAAAAGTCTTTTCCACAGTGCTCGCAGATAAAGGGTTTTTCGCCGCGGTGCATTCGTTCGTGGTCATGAAAATCGTCGACCCGCGCAAAGTTCTTATTGCAGACGGAACAGTTGTATATCCGGGTTGGGGCTGCCGCTGGCTCGCGATCCGGATTGTGGGTCAAGCGGTGACGGCCCAGCAACCGTCCGTTCGCGAAGGTCTTTCTGCATTCGGCGCACTGGTGGATTCGCTTCACACCAGCGTGCCATCCCAGGTGGAGACGGAGATTCTCGGCCGTCGAAAACATTTTTGGACATACGTTGCACACGTGAGGGCGTTTGGAAGCGTGGATCATGGCGTGGCGAAGGAACTGATCCACCTGCTCGAACTCAGATTCGCAGAAATTGCATTTGGTATCTGCGCCGTGCTCGTCACGGAGGTGTTGATCCAGAAAGCGGGGCTTGCTGAAACCGGGGTGTTCACACTGGCCACACTTGTACGAACGTCCAGTCGAGGTCTCCAGCTTCTTGACCTTCTGCTTGTCACGTTTGGATGCGGCCTGATCCGGGGCGCCGCCCTCAGTCATACCTAACGGTGCATGCGTCTGCTTTTCGGATTGCTGAGGACAGGGAAGATGATAAAGCAGATCCTCGTTTCGCGTGAAAATCGTCTTACATTGGTCGCATTTGTAGGCCATCACGCTGTCGTGGGTGAGCGTGTGTTTCTTCAGTACGTCACTTCGACCGAAGACCATGTCGCAAACGCCGCACTTGTAGAAGCGTTTGGTGGACGTGATGCGTCGGTAAATTCGAGCGGGTGGCTTGGTTTCCGAGGTAGAGTTCGATTCGGTCGTCGATTTTAACGGTGCTGAGGCAACCAGGAGCGAATTTAATTTGATTCCCGGACGTCTTGTCCCGGATGTCGTACCCTGTGCCGGATTCGCAAGGATTGTCTGTCTGGCTGGCAATTTATTCGCCTCGGCGCCGACAAATATTTGGGAATCATCCATCGTCGAAATTGTTTTGCATGTTTCTCTAGCAGTTTCCAATGCGGCAACCAAAATTTGGAAATCCGACTTTTTGGCCACCTCCAGCAGATCTTCAAGACTCTCTTTAGTCACGGTCACAGTGCCCTGATACAGGAACTCTAAGAGGGCGTCCAGCTCGTGGCCGTTCTGGCAACCCTGCCGCTGCTCGGCAACAGCGTCTAGCAGTTTGTCGGGCGACAGGAAAACGTCCAGAATGAGGCGGTGGGCTCGGACCGAACGGCCGCCCCACTCCAAAGAGAAATCGAGTCCATAGTTCGCGAGAAAGAATTTCCATAGTCCACTAGACAATATCTGATGATGGTTTTCGCAAGTGACTGTTAAGACATCTGTGGCGATCGTATCGTTCGTCCCTGCGGCGACAGCCATTGTTTTCTACAGGCCACGCTTGTATCTGCTTAATCGATGTAGCAATGAGACTTTTGAGGCTTTCTGGTTTTAAAAGTCACTCCAACATTAAATTTACACCCTTTTGTTTCAATTCACCCAATTCACCCAATTCACCCAAAAAGATTGTAAAATTGCACATTGTAAAAAAATCCTAACACAAGTCCCCACCCCATTACAGCTGTCTCCCCTGACCCAAATTGCCCACAAACCCCTCTCATGCCCATCCTCTCAACCCCCCT
>JAQGBY010009035.1:0-10028 GCA_034698785.1 Mycogona germanica
GCTCAGATACAACTGGTCGTTTGACCCCCGCCATAGGCCCCTCTCTTGGGGGCTGCTTGTGGGTACATATTGTAATTTGTAATTTGCCACTTTTTCGTGCTTTGTCGCTTTTTTGTGCTTTGTTGCTTTTTCATGCTTTGTCGCTTTTTCGTGCTTTGTCGTTTTTTTGTGCTTTGTCGTTTTTTCGTGCTTTGCCGCTTTTCCGTGCTTTGCCGCTTTTCCGTGACACATGCAAATTTACTGTGAGGGGAGGGGGGTTCTGAACTGACGTCTGTGAGAAGAACAAAAGAGAGAAGATTGAAGGTTTCTCCGAGTGAGTGGGGGATCACACCTAAAAGCCTTGCAGGGAAGTCCAAGTTTGGGGATCGCGGTTGATGCGATTTGATGATCGATAGCGATCTGATAGCGATCTGATGATTGTAGGAGAGAAAAAATTGGCATAAACCATCTCGGGAATAATGTAGTGAACAAATTCCCAAAATTTCATAGTGATCGGATGAATGGTTTAGGAATGCATAAAGAACATACAAACAGAACCACAAACATCTTTTCATTTATATATATATATATAGATTCAGACATTACTTACTACATACAAATTGTGCAAAGAGCAATATTGACAGTAATTGACTGTATTGGGTTATATCTTTCTGTATTTAGTTTTCTGTCCACGATGCAGTCAATACTGAGCTTTGCACAATTTGTATACAGTTAGTAGTTTTTGTATTCTATTACTTCATTATTGTACTGTAATTTTCGAAGTTTTATTAGTAAATATTTTTTACTATGTTTAGATAATGGTCTTGTAGCCATTTTTTGTCAGTGTCCAATGTTGCACCATTTATTTTTTGTCAATTATGAATGTTTAAAATAAAATGTCAAGTTTATTGGTGCGTTTGTAAAATTGGGAACTCGTTCATTTATATTTTTTAATATTCTACCTGTAGCTCGTCCAATAGATGGAGCCGACGTAGCGGCCACCACCACCTCCGATACCTCTGGTATCCGTCAGACATTACTGTGCATTGTGGGTGAGGATCTGCGCGATGACTCTGCACTGCTGGAGGCGCTCAAGGTGTTCGACACGGAGCTGCAGTTTTCGGTGGACGGCGGCGAGTACTGCTCGTTGGATGACGAGGCGTCGGCGGCGGTGGAACGGGTAACGTTTGTGATGTCCTCCTTTGACGGTCAGGCCTTCGCCATGCTGCGACGACTCACGGCCCGCATATTTGGTCCGGTGGCCATCCTTTACTATGCGCGACGCAAACTTGACCTGCCGCACATCGGACGACCGCTCTTCTGCACCTCCATGAATCGGATCGTCGTCTGTTTCACCGGGTTCACAGAGAAGGAGGAGTTGGTGGGTCATTTGGGTTTATTTTATTTTGACTAACTCTGTAAACTATTGAAATGTAGTGTGTCCCGGCCATTCATGTGTATATCGAGTATCTTGGGATATAATAAATGGGAGTCTGCGCCGGAAATATTCCTGGATTCCTGGACCATTATGTTGCCAAATTTGTATCCCAATGCATCTCATATGTCATCTCATATCAGACAGCATTAGTACCTGGGTTACTTTCGGTTTCTCTCCATTGTGTTTTAGGTTGCCTGCCACCACCAGAGCAACGAATTTGCTTTTTCACCGTTAAGTCAATGGTGAAATCCGTATTAACAGAGATTGTGCTCAACTAAAACTGTTTCTAATAATACATTATAGCGTTTCTAAAGAGACACTAACAATGCAGAACTTTTTTAACTTTTCCATTTTTCTGTAAAATAATTATTAAATGTGTTAAAGTTGTCTATTGTCATGTTTATTCTTTTTTCCTTAACTGTTGCCAAATTTTGATAAATAGTTCTTATCCCATAAAATTATGTTCTTAAATATTCAACGTTGGTCACAGTGCAAAGGTTTTTGAGTTAAACCTTTGCAATCTCACCATCTCAATTTCACCTATGGTGAGAATCCCAAACGGAACTACAGTATTCAAGCAAAGGTCTGACCAAAGAAAAATAGGCCACTGGCTTAATGGTACATGGACACCCCTTCAAAACACTTGGACAAACCTAAGCCTAGCATTCCCTGCACCAGTCGTCCTTTATATCTGGATTTTCCATGTTAGTTTAGGAGTAATTTGCTGACCCAAATACTTTTTTTTTTTTTTTAATCAACTGTAGTCGACCGCACTACAGGCCTTACGTCCCCCTCATGGTGCTTAAGCACTATGCGAGGGGGAACGACCAGTACCCCGAGATCGAAATTTTCGAGAGCCCGCGCCGGGAATCGAACCCGGGACCGCCGAAATTAAAATGAAACATTAAAAAGCTTTGAGAGGCTCCCCAGATAGATTGTACACATACACAGATGGATTCTTTGCTCTGGAAGCGTGCATAATGCAACACTTGCCAACATTGAGTTGCAGCTGCCATTTCTCACGCCAATTCACCCAGCGCGGGCTCACAAAAATGTTGCATAGTGCTTTAGCACCATGAGGGGTACGTAATGCCTGTAGTGAGGTTGACTTGCCAGTTGATTGACAAAGAAATTTACATATTTCCAGAAGATCTTTTGGTTTCCTTGAGATGTTCTGCTAGTTTGTCAGATTTGAAGGGGATGAAACGCAGCATCCACCATGGTTTTGACTTTAACCCTACTTGCTCTATATTTTTCTACATCAAGGACATGTTTAGCCACTTGCTGCTTCAGGGATATTAGAAATAACAAGGCCAAGAATATTTCCCCCTGTCGCATTATCCCTTGTAGAACACTTCACAATTTGTTCAAGTGAAAAGTTCATCAGAAAATCTAAAAACACAATTTCAAGCAGGTTCTACATGTAACCTCTGCAGTCAGTAGTGTTTGATCCACTGGAGCAGCCAATTTATTTATCAAGTTTTATTTCAGGCAAGGCTCGTGAATTTGGTCCACCACATGGGTGGCAGCATACGAAAGGAATTCCGACCCAGTGTCACCCATCTCATAGCCAGCGACACGGCGGGACAAAAATACAAGGTGAGGTTTAAGAAGACTGATAAGAGTTGCCGAAAAATTGATCTCCGAATTCTTATAATTATTATTTAGTTGCTTTCGAACAACTATCTCTAGACTAGTCTGTAGATGGCCCAACTTCGGTGCGATCATGGATTGCTGGTCCAAATGTGCCACTATCTAGTGCTGCAAAAGCGCAGAGTAGGCCAAGTAGAATATCATCTAGTGAACGTCCATAAGCTGTAATATATATATTTTTTTCTGTATCATTCTGCTACAGACTGAATTCCCGTCTTGGTGGTATTAACAATATGCAAATGTGGTGGTATTGCAAAAAAAATATAAAAAATTATTAATCCTGATAAATCCATCTAAGAAAACTAGCAGAAAAAATTGCCTTTTTCCTGATGGTGGGGACAGTTTGGCTGATAAAATAAAATATTTATAATAAATTCATAATAAATTCATAATGAAATAGGGGTTGTCTCCGGGACAGCACCGGACGAAAAAAGACGACCAGAGTTGGCGAGAAACTCTCAAATAAAATAATAGAAAACTATTATTTGATAAGGATAACTAACCGAGAACCATTGCAACTGACGACAAAGGATGACGGCGATTCACACTTACCGATCTTTCCCACATCCTCATCTCCCGAGGAAAATTAATAAGATTAAATATAAAAGTTTACTTATAATTACCATGGTTGACAGCAGTTAGGCTGATCTCTGGTGCAAATCTCTGTTCCCTGCGCCTCGGTCTATGCCAGATTTCAGCAATTTTTGAAACGTGTTATTTTCATTTCAGTACGCAAGCACGCTGGGTAAGCCAGTGATGCGTCCCGATTGGGTGCTCAAGTGTTGGGAGAATAAGATGGACGTTGAATTTGTTTCTTCCGATCTGCCACTGGTGAGTGTCTTCGGCTATCAGTTATCTTTTACAATTATAATATGTACCCACAAGCAGCCCCGGATGGGGCCCATGGTGGGGGTCGAACGACCAGTTAAGGACAAAGGTGTGGTTGTCCTATCCTAACAGGCTCTTGACTTGAGACTCATTAAGGCTATTCCACTGTTTTGTTCGGCCCATCATCTATGTGCCCTTCATTTTGTTTCCTCTTGCTTTCTTCCTCATTTCAGGCAGAGTACCAGGTTCGTCCATTCACTTCGTGCAAAATTGCCTTCTGGGGATTCCCGGATGACGAACGCACCCACATGGAGGACGTGACGTCTGCGAACGGTCAGCCCGAATTTGTATTTCTGTAACTCTTTCTGTTTGAATTTTTTTTAAATTTAATTCCAGTCAACTGTAGTCAACCGCACTATAAGTGTTACATAACCCTCATGGTGCTTAGGCACTATGCGAGGGAAGGCTAAATTATTCAATGTGTGTGTCATTCGTGAACGTAAACTGCTGCGTTTACACAGATAAAGGACTGTTTGCTCTCATAACTCACAAAATGATCAAACATTCGGTTTAATTTGGTCAAGGTTTACATAGCAGGCTTTTTAATTCTTTAAGCATGGAGGACGACATATGTCGTCCACGCGATTTCCCATACCCCAGTGGAGGACGACATAGATCGTCTTCACTTATCAAAAAATTCGTGGCAAAAATCTACCGCGCGCATTTGCAGTACCGGTGGTGCCATCTAGCTCCAGCATCCGGCACCAAGTCCGAGAGAGAGCATTCTGCAACGTTTTTTCAACATTTTGAAAAATCGTGATTTCTGCAATGGCATCGCTCATGAAAACAAAGTTGCGCAAGCATCCAGCAAGTGCTGGAACGTCCAAAATTGTGCTGGATTTATCAAAGTGCTTGTGAGTGTGGAAATAGTGCATTGAAAATGAACCAGAAAACAGGTAGGCTGCAACCAAAGCTGGTCATTGCTCCAGGCCAATCCGGCATTGCTGGATTGACACTGGAGCCATGACTTAAGCACATTGTGCTGGAAGAAGGGAGTCACCACCTGGGAGCTGCTGGACCAGCTTCTGGACGACCCCCTCTTTCCAGCACTGCATGCTGGAGTCAAGATTCTTTCGCACATCCTGCATTGCCGGATTGGTGCTGGAGCTGTGCTGCCAGCAATTCAATTTCATGATCCACCCAGGCTCCATTGTACAGCCACATTTGTGTCCTTTCCAAATTGCCAAGTGTCTTATGACTTTGGTTTGCAAGATATGATTTTTATTATATAATATTGTAGTTAATCGAATTACACTCTTAAAGGGTTAATGTTTTGGCCATGGAAATATCTTCTTCTTTTGGCTACACATATCTAGCATCTTCTTGTGCTATCTTTCATCGGATGTACACTTCTGTGACACAAAATGTGATTAGTTCTATTGTGTTGATGAGGCTAGAATATACCATAGAATTCCAGATATAGTGGTTTATCTTTATGAAAATATTTGCTCTGCTTTTAGGGGGCGTGGTTTGCCCACCTGACGACTTGGACGTGACTCATATCGTCTTCGAGGAGCACAATGACTTCGAAAACCAACCTCTGGTTGTTGGCGCAATCAGCAGCTCCAATGCATTCCTCGTTAAACCAGAGTGGTTCTGGGTCAGCATTCAGATGGACAAGAGGGCCAAGGAAGACCTCTACCCGGCCAAAGGGGTGAGCACAGCTGCTAAAATGTGCCATACATATATACAGTTTGAGCCACAAAAAAACGTTTCGCTAGAAATTTGATCATAAAATTACGAATCTTTAATTTATTCCATTAAAATTGGGCACACATGTTCGTCTTTGCTTTCTTTATCAATTGAACTCGCGCATGTGCAACTCCGTGACGTCATTATTTGAATTCTTGAGGTTCAAAATGGAGCTCTCATTACAAGAGCGAAACGCGAAACTTGTGTCCAAACAACCTTTATTATTTTTCTTATTTTTTTGCAGTGGACAGCTGAAATTATAAGTTGAATCGATGTCACTAAAAATAGAATTTTGACACAGATAGTGCTTTTTTCTTCAGTTCGACGACAATGCGCCCTCTAACGGTGGCACCCCCAGCACCCACCTGACGCCCAACTCTCGTATCCGCAAGCGCAAGCGTCTCCGTGAGACCTTGGGGATGCTGGCCTACTCCGGCGGCATTGATGGTACAGCAAGTGGCGGTGGCGGCTGCGGCGGTGTGGCCAGCCCGACAATCAAACAGCGTCGTTCCGAGGAGTTGGCTGGACTTTCGCTCAGTCCATCTTTACTGGATGCCACAGTTTCGCCAACGGCAGTTGACAAAACGCAAGGTAAGCTAACTTTTTGACTTGAATCTCGGTAGAATATTATTCAAGTTCCCGTTTGTTTTCGCCAATATATTTATATTTATTTTTAATTCACTGAAGTGAGCAGGAGTTTTTGTACCCCTCTTGGTGCTTTGTCACTGTGTGAGGGGCGTCATTAAGGTCATTAAGCTGTAAAAAATTTAGAATCATTGAATCTAAAATCTAAATGAACTTCTGACATTTTTGCGAAATTAGTTGTGGACAAAAGCTGGGAACTTGAAGACGTTTTTTTTTTTTTTTTTTTTTTAGAGAATTGCTATTAAAAAATCCATTTTTGTTCACATCAATTAACAAATATTGTTCAATTACTTGTGTTTGGTTTGCTAGGAGGTTATTTCCAATTTTAATCATAAGTTTTCCGTTTCACTCATGCCTACCACTTCTCATAACGTCACCATTGCAGAGCACGAGGACGACAATGTGGCGACTGAGAACCAGCACCCGGTCTGGTCAACCCTGGACATGAAGAATATGTCCGCGCGGCAGCAAGTCTGCTACGAACTCTTGCAAACAGAGAGCAACTACACCGGTATCCTACAGACCATTTGCACAGTGAGTTACATCACAGCTTAACCAATTTTATGAAGGCGTAATTTTATTAACTTTTAGTTATGACATTTCTTCTATTGTTTCTTAATTTGTTATATTCTGTTTCATTCATTAAAATTTGAATTTAATATGGTCGTTAAACAATCACAAAGTGATGTCTGAATTTTAAGCTATTGAAATAGATTTAATTTTTGAGTTTTTTGCTTGCAATTTTTGAAAATTATAAAATTTGCACAGTTGTAGAGTATTATACAATTAAAAATGAACATCCATCCAGATGCGCATCTTATAGCAGAATGACCGTAATGTTAAGAAAGAATTCTTGCTTGGCAGTTGATCAAGGAACCCATCGAGGATCCCACCCAGGTGGGAGGGCCACTGCTGGAGCCCACCGAGGTCAAGATCATCTTCGGGAACCTGCAACCCATTTTTGAGGTCCATAGGCAGATGAAAGCGGATCTGCTG
Source organism: Mycogona germanica (assembly GCA_034698785.1). NCBI lineage: Eukaryota > Metazoa > Arthropoda > Diplopoda > Chordeumatida > Chordeumatidae > Mycogona > Mycogona germanica. The sequence continues at coordinate 7,292 of JAQGBY010009035.1, forward strand.
GCATTGGTCAGCTCTTGGAAGGAGGAGAGCAGCGTTGGGAAGGTCATCCTCAAATACGTGAGTTGTTTGACTAGTTGACATACTTTGTGCTTGCCAACAAAAAAATTAAGTTTGTAGCAGACAAATACATTCTGTATTTTTTACAATATGTTACAAAAGTTAACATTCCCATATACAGGGTGGGGCACCTAATGTGACATGGAAATAGCATAAGAAGGAGGCATGTGCAAGGAACTGGGTGATCAGACTAAACCGGTGCTCCTGCATGTAGTGCAGGAAGAAGGGAGTTTTAACTCGTAGCCCAGTTGGTTTAGCGACTGACTGTGGTTTCAGCGGTCCCAGGTTTGTTTCCCGGCGTGGGCTCGATTCCCGGCGCGGCCTCTTGAGAATTTCGATCCCGGGGTACTGGTTGTTCCCCCTCTCAAAGTGCCTAGGCACCATAAGGGGTACGTAAAGCCTGTAGTGTGGTTGACTACAGTTGATTGGAAGCAAAAAAAAAACTAGTTCACTGCTGGACCAGTACATCTCGATTGTTGGCTTTAGGATCACCCCCTGCTGAGTGACTATGGCCAGGTCCAGAAGTTGTCTGCCAACTTGTCTGTCCAGAGCCAGAACCGGGAGTTGGGTGGGAGTACTATGCTGACCAACTTTTGACAGCATGCCTGTTGGTTTCACTGACTATTCCAAACACTATTTCTGCATGAAGGAACACTGAACAGGTCCAGGGGTCAGACCCAGCATCGAAGTATTCTGTGATGCTGGATTTGGCCAAGACCTGGCACCCCCTGGAATGTGAATACCAGATGGCCAGAACTGACAAACACCACTGGCATGCACTTGTCAAATCGATGTCTGTCACTGTCCTGGAAGTCATAGGAATTGCCTGATTCTGATGCCATTTTGCTGCTGGACCACACATCCAGTTGGTGATGGCATGCACGCCAGCACTAGTGCCCTGAACCAACACTTGGTAGCTGAGAAACTTAACCACAACCTGGCCGATGCTTTGCCACATTCACAATCATTCAGTAGTTGTCCAACTTGTGGAAGTCAAAGCAAAGATGATCTCTGTGCTCCTCTAGGGATGTTGATGCCACCAGAATGCTGTCTAAAAAGACCATAGCAAATGGAAGACCACACAGAACCTCATTGATGAACCTTTGGGATGTCTTGACTGCTATTGAGTAGCTCAAATGGAATGACAAGGAATTCAAACAAACCAAATGGCGTGGTAACAGCCATTTTCAGGATGTCATCTAGAGCTACCAGAATTTTATGGTGGGCAAGCTTGTGATCGATGGTGCTAAATATGGTTTCCCTTTTCATGATTAAAGTGACATCCTGAATGTGAGGCACCTGATAGTGGTCCAGCTTGGTGACTGCATTCAAGGTGACCACACATGCCAGGAACCATTGCACTGCTTGACCAGGTGGATGGGGATGAGTAGTTGCTCTTGGGTGGTCAAGCCAAACTCTGGAGACTGGTTGGCCCATGCTGGTGTGTCTTCAATGGCCGGAGGGGGGGGACAGGTGAGCAACAAACCACCGCTGTGATAAAAATGGCCTCTGATGGTGATGGGAATCAAATTGTCCAAGATGGTAACCCCTGTGTCCAACATCTAATGTACCTGGGTTGGCGGCCACTGTCACTCTGGTATGTTCAGGCAAGGCATCAAGGAAAACCCCCCTTGAGGAATTTTTCCCCTGCATCAGTGCCAGCAATATGCCTCATCTCTAGCAGCATCACGGATGGTTGGCAGTCACCCAGATGCTGGCCCTCTACAGTCTGGAGACTGGTTGATGTGGACCCATGAACTGAACTAAAAAGGAGGACCTTGGCTCTGTCGAATTTCTTCTTTCCCTTCTGCAAGATGGCACAGATGGTCAGCATTGCTGCAGACGAGTTGTGCTACCTGGATTTGGACGGATCAGGGAACCTGGCAAACCAGAAGTCTGGGTTGTGCTCCATGAATGGAAGCAGTACTGCAGACTGTTTGACAGTGATCGTCCTGACCATATGAATGACATCTCTGTCTAGAACCGGAAGTCCGCCTGATATTTGGCAGTGACATTTTACATGACGTTTGAAATGTATGCCTAGGTGTTGCACGTATAGAATGCGACACGTGTTGGCGAATTTATTTTTCAAACCACATTATTCTCCAGAATAAATGCTGGCTGGTCACGAAAATGTTTTTTCAGATACAGTATTCATGAGATGCTGTGTTTCGGATGTTAGCCAAACTTGTGGCGTGGAGTCAAACGCGTGTCAAGCGAGGGATGCATGTGCTCGAGAATGACGCCTTTAGAATCTGCAAAAATCAATGCACAGAAAAAATCTGAAACTACGATTTCTGTGTACATTCATTTGCATCCTGGTCACCAATGAGGAAAATATTATTTCTCACTTGGTTTTAGTTTTATAGGGTCTGAGACTAGATAGATATCTACTCGCCTCAATATTTATTTTCTATGTATAATATAATGGCACATAAACCCTACGGCCAGAGACCAAGATGGCAGACTAAAAAAATGGCTGATGCAAACGAACTAAATCCTGAGGATTTTTACCTAAATTTACGTAACACATGAGCAAAAAACAAACGTGTAATGAAGGTCGCCACCTTGCTTGGTCGAGAAACTTCTCTTAGCAATTTTAATTACGGACGATGTCTTAAGGACAAATAAAGCTGGATAGATACAGCAGTGTAATCCGACAGTTACAGTAATGGTGGAT
>JAQGBY010009036.1:0-10027 GCA_034698785.1 Mycogona germanica
AATGAGAGCGAAAAAAGTCTCAAAAATGAGACCTTCTCTCATAAGATATATTGGATTATCTTAAAAGATATATAAATAGTCTTAAACGACATTTTATCGTAAATTAAGACCACACATGTGTCATTTTTAAGATATCATTTTTTAGTGTGTACGTATGGAATTAATTGTTTTATGAACAGACAGAAATATGAAAATGGTTTTTTTGCTTTTGCGAGCCAAAATAATTTGCTACAACTTTTGTTAAGAATTTTTCTTTTTAAGTACAAAATTTAGTGAATGTGCACCCCCCCCCCAATCGGTACTTCAACATTATTCAAAATTATAATATATTATGTTCTGACAATCCTGTCTTTTTCAATATTTTAATTTTAAAATGGGACAAATAATAAGGACAAATAATTTTCAAATCAATTTCATTTTTACTAGTTCGAACTCTATGTTCGACGGGATCCCCTCACGCACCCGTGCCTGTGCATGACAGCGACCTAGGATCGAAGTTTCGACAGATTAAATTATATCTAGAAAGAAGAGCAATTTTGAAATCTTGGCTTCCAAAGAAATTCCTAATGACGACGAAGTGCATGTACACGAACTTGGTGTCAGATTTTTCTCGCGATCTTATTTTTTATTCGAACCTAGAAGACACACCCTGGCGCTTCATTAATATTCCACGGGTCTGCCACATGCCTCATTTTTTACGTCTGCATAATTTGGAGCTTTTTAATTTTAAATCTTCCGCGCAGCTCCATAGCCAGCAGCCACCACAGAGAGAAATTAAGGAGGAGGAGGAAGTAAGAAGAATAAAAAAAAATCGTTTGCGTACTAAAGAAAAATTCCTATAAACAGTTATACCGTATAATGTGAGCCGAGCCGGGATGGAGTGGGACTGATAAGTGGCGCGAGAAAAAAAAACTTGGTCGACGAGATTATCCTATTTTTTCTCCTGTTCCGTCAACTATTGATTTTGCAATAGTCTGGGTGGATGGGTTGGAGGATCGAAATAGTTTAAACTGCATTCCTATTAGTCTATATGTTTGGCATGTTGTGGGTTTAGATGCGCCAAGTCTTACTTCCTGCATGAATTCCTCGCTGATTGCTTTCTGAGGTACCTGACAATGAAAAATGTAAACCAAGGGATTTAAGAATGGTTAAAGGTGGCCACAATTTTTTTATAAGTCAACTTCAACTGCATCTTCCCAAAATAGCAAAATATTTTGGAGCATCATTATTTGATCTTTTTTTAATGTTCGAATTCATTTAGGGGTACTAGATTTGCCGTTCACCATTGTTTCGCACAGTCCAAGCAATTCGGGGTTCCACCGCTCGGCGCGCGCTGTCAAAGTCGGGAGAGATCATTTTCAGCATTTGAGAAAGACCCTCTAAAACAACAAGGGTCACTAGAACAACAACAGAAAAGTTGGAATAACAATGCAGACTCGAAAGAAAAACATTATGTGATTACTCAGTTGTTAGTGAAATGTGATTCGTAAAACTGAAAATATTTTGTTCTTATTATGCGATGAAAAATTGACATTTTGTAACTGTTTACTTTTTTCTATTTGGAAATGCGGCTTCGCCAAACTGATTGAGCTTAAGATTTGCTTACCTTTCCTATTTAAATTTGCCTATAACTTTTCTTACAGCATTTATTGTTATATTTATGCAGTAATTCCTAAGAGTTTCTTTCATTCATTTCTAATTTCTCCATATTTACTCACATACCATGAAACACTTCCGGTTTTATTTCATTTACTCTGTATCTTGACAGAAAGAAAAATGTATCTGAAACTTTATTAGCTCTTTTTCTTTTCTTCTCTTCAGGCAAAACGCAAAACGTTCTTTCCATTGAAAACCAAATAAAGAAGCATTTCTTAGGAAAGAAGAAAAAACTTTCTTTGAGAAGATATAATGTATAGCAACTCTTTTCTGCTATTGATTCGACAAAGAGATTCCGTATTTTCTTTCTCCATTCAAAAAACCATGAAGGACATTGTGAGGACGGTCTTCAGCTTCGACGAACATGGCATAAAGGCCCCGCAAAAATTTATCAAACTTTTTGTTCCATTCTTCGAAATATTCACCCACAACCCCCACAAGTTATGTGACAGGTATCGGTGTCTTCTGGTTGCATTTCAAAGAATCGACTGCGTTTGGTTCGTCACAGTTACAGTAGATCGATACTCGAAGAGTTATCGGAGGTGTTTCGATTATTATTTTTACAAATAACGTCCGTCCTGAGCTATACCTTAGGGCATCCACGGTTTCGTAAGGGGTCATTTACATTAGAAGAAAAGGTCGCGATCTTTCGTCGGAACAATCTCCCTATAGACTGGCCTACTCTCGACAATCTTTTGCGTTTACCCGCCATTGTAATATTTTTCTTCAATAGATGGCGCTGCCTGTAGTCTTTAAATTATCGTCAAAAATGAGCGCTGCTCTTCCGCTCAGAGCGCTTTGTTAGTTGTTATGCCATCCATTATCGCTCGTGAAAGAGGAGCGCTGCGTTCAGAGAAAACATCAAATGATCAAACAATAGGATTATTTCTATTCGTAAATGGAGCATTTCGCTCTTTAAAACGCTCCTTGGAGCTGCAATTTTTTGGTTTACAATTGGAAGCTACTTGTAGCTGTGATTTTTTCGCTCCTATGAAACAAAGATCACGATCTATCCTCGTAATGCAAACCGGGCTTTAGAGAGAGACTGGGGAAACACAATCTAGAAATCCGATAAAAAAAAGAATTGGTCCTAGATGAGAAAAGGCGAAAATGCAGCTCAAAGGTGCAATGAGCGCCGCCTGGTGTTAAGGCGCATCCCCGAAACTAAACAAGCTCGGAACGTATTCCAGTAGTTCGACCTTGTACACGAACGTCGGAAAATAAGTTCGGTTCTCTGAAAATTGTTCACTGGGACTCCACCTCCAGACTCATGCATATATCGCACCCATTTCGATTCGCATAGAACAATCCTTTTTCCGCAGTTGCTCCTGCCAGACAAAATGGAAAAATCAATAACTATCAAAAGTTATCTTTGCCGAGAGCGATAACGAAAACTTGGACCTGACCGTGATGCTCGCACAACCTATCCTATCTACCCATTTCCCCACAAAAATCCTCCTCCTCCTCCCCATCTCCTCCCCCACCTCCTACTTCCTCACTACACCCTGTAACTCCCCCTCAATGCATTCCTACAGAGAAATATGTAACAAGAATTTTAATCGCGTTTTTTTTTTTTGAGCGACAATACGACGGCCGGCAATAAAAATGGACAACATTAGTGGGCCTCGATCAATTTTGTCGTGCGGGCAATAAGCACCCGACGTGGTGCGTTGATCGCCACGACCCCTGCTGGTCCGAACGGGAAAGCAGCGGCAAAGGGTCCGGTCAGGTGGAAAAACAAATAGTCGAGCGCGTTTGAAGAGTGCTGAAAACCAATTCGATTTCAAATCTCTTTACGCTCAAGGGTGTTTCGATTAGTTTGGGGGAGGGGGGATTGGGGGTTGGGGTTCTTTTCGTTGGCTACTTCGATCAAAACTATTGATTTTACATGCACGTAACTCTAGCCAACAATGACTATCTATTTTGCCTATTGCTACTAGGCCAATGAAATTGCGAGTAATAGAATGACCGCTTCAGGATTGCCACTGGAGCACATATCTAACTTCGAATTATGCCTAATTGCAACTTTTCAAAATTGCAATTAAATGAACCATCAATTTGATGCAACGTCAAATCAGATAGCAATTTTTTATCATCAATAAAATCATATTTAGTTTAGACTGGAATTTTACCGAGAAATGAATTATTTGATATCGGTTATTTTTTGGCGATTTTTATTTTCTTAGGCAACGATGCGAAAAAAAATTCGCCTAATTTTTAACATCTATCATTAGAAAATTCTTTAATGCAATTTACAATTTTGGTTGTACACTAGTACATTTTCCCCTTTATACAAGTAGAACCTAAAATACTGTTCCTTGTTTATTGTCACTTTATAGAACCTAAAAAAAATACGGTTGCTTGCTTTCGGGTCATTTGAATTTCAATAGTTTAACTCGCAACATTTGCAATTCGACCAAAACGGAAGTACTGGCATGGCCAGGAAACGAAAATGATAATCGGTCGTCAGTTTTACCTTCTTTCCGTTCCAGAACCAGTTGACGTGCAACGGCTGCGAACCGGAAGCCACGCACTGCAGGCGCAACTCGACCCCGTAGCTGACATTGTAACCCCTTGGCCATTCCACGATCTGGACCGGAGCTGCAAAGACAATAGAAACAAGATTAATCGAACGAACACAGCATCGGGTGAAATACGAGCCGTAGAAAAAAGGATTACAAGCAGACGCTAGATTTTAATTTTAGTTGAAAACAGAGTCGCAGACGTAACGTCCACATCGAATGTCACGGAAATTTATCTAATTAATTGTATTCAACTCTGTCGCTCCGGATGTTGTCCTATCGGTCGTTCTCCGTCCGGCGCTGCACATTACAAACTAATAGGACTCCAAACCTCGCCAATCGCCACGATATATGGACTTTCTGCATGACAGATATTGGCGCCCTCTGGTGGCGCTCCGGAGAACCAGTTGAATCTTTACAGTTTCATTCGTATTGCCCGTCGCAGCCCAGCTGATTCAGATACATACGTGGAGGGCGACTGACTTCACGTTCGATTCCCGGCGCTGGCTCTCGTTTATTTGATCCCGCATTCAGTCATGTTATCCATCTGTCTGTGTTCTGAAATTTGTCGAACTTCGGCGATGACGGTAATCGTCATCTACCCAATGATCGAAAGAGCGCCAATACGGATAAAGCACAGAGCCCATACCTCGATGGCCTTTTACAAATTGAGAGCGTCTGTGCGCCCCAACTCAATATATTTGCTGGCAAACGTGACGATGAGCATGATTTACAGAATAGATGATCGCGTCTTTTGGCTGGCAAGAGGCGAACGAGCAACCCCCTACCCCCTAACCCGCTCATCAGGCAGAGTGAGTGGGGTGCGTTCGCCAATAAAATTGAATTAGATTGCCAGTCACGTAGTCACCGGGCCCAGCGCCAGTATTAACACAAGCCCAGTGGCAGTTGGAATAGGTCCCCCGAATTAACCTCTAGCCCTCCCCCACCGTCTCCTCCTTCCCCCCCCCCCCCAACTTCCTGGTCCTAGCGGTCCCGGGGGTAAACACGTCCGCCCCCACGGTTAGCCGGAGCCACTTCCGGATCGGAGTGCATGGACCGAGCCAATATTGTTGGGAGAGACCACTTTCTTGGCGTCGTAAGCGAAATCGTAAATTTGGGGACCAACTTGTCCCGGTCCCAACTGGATGAGATAAATCCTCCTGTGACCGGTTGTTGGAAATCGCCTAACGGAACAGAGGTAGCGCCACCTATGGTTTCAAAAATTCACTCGCTTTGGTCGTCGAACCACGAGACTGGTCGGTCCAACGATGAGCGGAACGTGACCCGAGCTGGCACAGTGACCCGATTTGAATGACCCGTCCGTGTCGGGCGCATCCCAGAAGATATGTGAGACTCCATTGAGATAGAGAGAAAGAGAGCAAAATGCGAGAGGAGAGGGACGAAGAAGAGAAGGGAGGGGGACACACATTTAATCAAATGTTAAGCATCGCTATTGTAGACGCTTCTCTATAAAAGAGAGGATTCCATTCTTTATGACGGAGATGGAGAGCGGGCTCGCAGTTGGCGCAACCGTCGCTTTTGAAGTCGTTCTTTTTTTTTAATTACGGAACAGTCGGGCTTTATTCAGATTACGGGATTAGGACCGCGGCTGAACAAGAGTTGGCCGGGGGATTGAGCGACGCCAGCGCCGCCACCGCCACAGATAGGCATAAAACCCCGTATAGAGCCACGCAAATCTTCATTAACCGCATCCGACCTGTGCTACGCAACAACAAGTCAACGTTCACTATTTAAGATTCTTCACTTTGGCTTTTGTCGGTGCAAGCAGAGCCAGAAATACCCTATTTGCACTGTGAGCTCGTGATATTTAAATTGCGCTTGAAATTGGGGGGAAATCAGCAACACAGATCGCGCGGCCGCTGGCCGAGTGGTACTGAAAGTTGAACGCACCCTCTCCAGTGCACGTGACATGTTCGAGCACCTTTTGGGAAGGGCGAATCGCCATTCGAGAACGTGCAGCACTTTCTCGCTGAAGCACAGACTCGCCAATTTTGGCGAATGTCTAAACGCAGCCTACTCAAGCATGCTTGGATAAAATAAAATAGAAGTTGTGCCCGGGACAGCGCCGGACGAGAAAAGACGAACAGGAGTTGGCGATAACTCTTCTTAATTTTAACTAAACTAGGAAAACGTGGGAGCTGACGATATGTTATACTTGGATAAATATGCTTGGCCAATGTAGCTAACATAATACAGAGACTAACGCAGAAAACTATTCAATAAATTTGATGTCCTGATAGCAGGAACTAAATGCTTCGAGTATGTAAAAATAATTAAGGTGTACGGAAGAACATGGTGCGGTATTCCCCTGATTGAGTGTTTCACCGCATAGCACTGATGCCAGCAATGATTGCTTGATGCAAGGGCGTGCAATAATGCATATTATCAAATAATTTTTTTAAAAATCATGATTCAGAATTCCCAGTATTATTATTTCTTTCAGTTTTCGTAGCTGTTGGTCGACTGGGTAATGCGAAACGGAGTTCGCCTGTCGCTAGGAGCTGGCTTAATTTTGTTGTCGGCCGGAACAGAACCGCAGAGAAGGAGGAAGGAGGCGGAGATGAGAATAATGTCTGTATGAGAAGAACCCGGCTCATGTATACATACACAAGATGTTGGTGCGCCAATCAGATTGAAATCGCGACACAAGCCCCAGTGCGTTCTATTACAGTCTGCGTATATAGCTCTGTGTGTTCCGTGTGTATTTTAGCAGCCCCGAGGCTGGATCTGGTGATCCTTGCGGAGAAGTGGATGAGAATGAGACACTGGTTTGTAAACGTCTGGCTCCGCGGGCCATGAACCCGAGGATTTTAATTTGTTTCGGAGGAGGGGCTACAAAATCTTAGTTTAAAAAATAAAGTTTATCTCTGTTGCGCTCAATGAACTGAAAGGCCTAGACGTATAAGAATGCATTTCTGAAATAGTATGGCAAATTGCCGCCTTTGAACGATAGCTTATCAATATGACCGCTAGGTCTAGGTGTGTTCTGGTTCTCTTGTAAGATCGCAACGAATATATCGAGCAATGGATGAAACCTACGAATATGTCATTCTTGTTCCACAATGTTAGCAAATGGGACGCCAAACTCTAGGCCGTCAAGAATCTTTTGTTTAAACGAATATATTGCGAAAGCAAATTCATAATGTGCATTACTTTGTGAACTTTTGTGACGAGGAGATAAAATGTAAACCGCCAGAGGGAGCGTCCATTGTTCCACCCAGTCACTCGCTGGCAGCATTTCAATCTGTGGTTAAGAATGCTGTCTCGAGACGCTTGAGAAAGAAAATATGTCGAGATCATGTTTCTTTTCGTTTTAACATGTCTCCATTTTACTAAATTATAGTACGAGAAATAAACCAACTCCTAAGCTGTGTAATCACAAAAGTGTCTCCAAATTTCGCAAATTCACCATATCAAGATTGGGCTGCCTCGTCACTCATCGCTTTCGGCATCTTGATCTTCACCTGAACTCTCTCGTTGACTTCGACTTTAGATTTTCAATGTTGTCCACCTTTGATTAAAGTTTGTGAAATGAATGCTGCCTAGGGCTTCGTTAGACAAGGATAGAATTTTTTTTTTTTTTAATTGTTCGTACCGTTGAATGGGGCAAGAAAAGTATCAGGTGGCAGCGACCATGTGGTTGAGGCATCTAAACAGAGTTTATACGTTCTCCTATCTCTATCCAAAGGATTATTTGTTACGCAACGCGGTGGGCCTATAGATGGCGCTGGATGTCGGCGATATATGTCGATGCCAATGATTCTTTCCGGGAGACTGGGCCAATTTCTCGAGCGACGCAATTCGACCGTGCTGGTGGCGCGTGTTTCCAACATGAGGGTGGACTAGGGGGAGGTTAGGAGAAGGTAGCCCGGATGGTACGGGAACACCAGTCCTCCCACGTTTCCATTTTTTTACGAAGTGACTGCTATAGGGCTTCTGCCCAGGGCACACAGTCCAGCTTAGCTGATTCAAAGACATGCTTGTAGGATGCGATAGTCCCAGGTTCGATTCCTGGCGTGGGCTCTCGTTTATTCGATAACAGTGAACTGGTGGAAATGTGCAAACCTGGAGTAAGTTATCTCCTGTAGCCCTGTAGTCCTGTTATTTACTGTGGTTGCAATAAATAATTTCCTCTGTCGGCAACAAAAGGTTTAGCTTACGTCAAATTTCCACATGCCAAGATTATATTTTGGCACTTAACTCGAAATTTAAAAAAATCGACTCACGCCACCGTGATTTAGCTCTCCTTCATGTTGAAGCCACACTGTTGCACTGTGTCTTAAGATTAAGGGTTTGCGTGGGTTTTTTTGTGGTTGCAAGCATGATTTGTTAAACGAAAGTGTTTCGAAACACGCCGAGACAGATATAGATTAAATAAAAATATTACAGACTAACTCCAAGAAAATGGAATTGGACATTATTCAACTGATTTCTATTTCCTTGGAGCTGGTTTGTAATATTTTTATAGAATTTTTAATACCTTTCTAATCACTACATTCTGCTCACGTACTACACACTAGGCAACATGAGATCGTTACATCTTCCCATGTTGTCTAGTGGTTAGGATACCTGGCTCTCACCCAGGAGGCCCGGGTTCGATTCCCGGCATGGGAACTTTTTGTATAAAACTGTTCATATATTTTAAACAATGATTATGTTTGGTTGATATTTTTAGAATATGTTACGTTTTGTTGTGATTGCGAAAACGTTTTGCACTATATGGTTACGTGCGATAGGCCAACCTTGTTAAAACTGGCCATACATGTCTACTCTTCTTTCCGTACTGAATGTGACGTCAAAAGAGAAAATTCAATCAGAAAATACAAAGCTTTTCAGAATTGTCCTCATCCAATTTCCTCTTTGTAGAACATACTCGGTTATTAACCCCACGCTATTTGTCCAAAATGTACACATTGATTTATGGATTCGAGAATTCCATCAGGTCGAAAAATTCGATCGACCCCTTCTTTCCCGCAGAGAATCGTATCCAGATAATTTGAATTATTATGTTTGAATTAAGTTCTATTTGAATAGATAAAGATATAATCCTGCCGCAAAAATTACAAGCATCAGCTTAAAATATTTTGTGTATCTAATTACAACTATAAAGAAAGAGCAAAGCCCGGCAAAATCCAGGACACGACTGGGGAAACGACGACGTCCGAGTTGGAAAGACTCAGTAAGACACAAAAAATTAAAAGAAACGAAGAATTTGCGAAACACGCAACAAAATGATTGAACTCACCCCAAAACTTTCGTCACTATCCAATAAATTGAAGTAATTTATAGCAACCCCACCCCCTAGTATTTCACCACAGTGCACAATTTAAAAAAATTCTAGTTTAGTTATTTCATTTTAGATAATAGTTTACTATTATTATATTAGAAGAGATATCGCCAACTCTTGTTAGTCTTTTCTCGTCCGGCCTGTCCCGGACACAACCCCCATTTTTATTTAATTAAAATATATATATATATTATTATTATAAATCGTAACCAATATTTAATTAACGTTAGGTTGTTCTCCCTATTATCTCCGCCGTAATAAACAGAATAACTTCGAGGGATTTAGTTAGGACGTCTGGATGATATGTATCTGAAATGGTGAATTCGGGACAGGCCGAATGAAGAAGACGAACCGAGTGGCGAACTCGATTTTTTATAATAATAATATTTTACTGTTATTCTAATTAGAACTGGTAATTGCGAAAAATATAGAGTTTCTGGCCCAGTGCTCTTCTAAGGAGAGCACGGAAATCCAGGGATCCGCGGTTCAACTCCCGGTCTTCATGAAACTCTATATTTTTCGCAATTACCAGTTCTAATTA
>JAQGBY010009037.1:0-10027 GCA_034698785.1 Mycogona germanica
AACACTCGATCACCCACGAACACAAGACACCATACGAATGTAACATATGTCGGAAAAAATTCGCCACCAAGGTATATATGTATGCTCACGAAAATGTTATAATGCTCCGCGAAACACATAGATTGATTAACTGCAATCGAGGGTCGGCAACAGGGTCTCGTGTGGCGTAATGGTTAACTAATCGCGCTGTTATTCCAGTGATCGCGGTTTTTTCAAAACCACGGCCACGAGGCCATTATCAAATTTCTGATGCCACTACTCGATTGTCTCATACATTGCCATATCATGGACGAGCGTCTTGTTGGTTTTAATTATGAAATAGGACTCTGCTACCAAACGTTTACGCCTACTATATACGTTTAGTTCAAAATGTCACTGGATCCCGTCTAATTTTAAAATGCAGTCTAAAATAAGTTTTTCGTCCACCTTCAAGACGAGCTGAAACAATTTTTCATCAGATTCTAAGATATGTCTAAGGTAGTCTCAAATTGTGTGGGTAATGGAACAAATTACATTAAGTCTTGTGTAATACTTCTATGACGAAGGTAATTTCTGTTTTTAACAGAAGCAAAAGCAAGAATTTGAATATTGGTTTCAAAATTATTGCAATATTTCACTGCCTTGTCAAATTTTTGAAATTCATGACTTGTATTATTTTCTGGTTTCGAGCGTTTCGTGACTACATAAAATTGGCATCCAAAAAATTTAGAATAGGTAAGCGTTATGTGACTTTTTTAATATGTGACTGTAACAATTTATATCAATATTACCAATCAGATTGTTTGTTTCGTGGAAAGTGAAATGCATAATTATCCAGTTCAATTACTCAACGTTTAATGTACTTTCTCTTTATTCAAGACGTATCTGCCCGTTCACGCCCGAATACACACTGGAGAGAGACCTTATCGATGCAGTTGTGGCCAGACCTTTACACAAAGTTGCTCCCTGGGCGAGCACAAGCGAAAAGGAAGGTGTCACAGATAACAGATGGCTTGTGAAATCAGGAGACACGACATATCATCCGTTCCCACAGACTTGGATTTTTCTAGTTGAGTGTGTTGGTGTTATAATCACTCGTTACAGTTTCACGTTATTTATTGTATGCTCCCGTGTCATTTTTTATTTATCGGGTAACCGACCACCACGTTCATTTCATAATTGTCCACTGGAGTGGCAGTGGATCCACGAGTTGGGAGATTCAAATCTCAAGAACTCGACTCAAGTATTCTTGCTGTAATCCTGTCTAAAACTTTGCTTAAACTATTTAATGTCCCTGTGTAAATACCGTTTTCTTTAAAGTTTTGTGGCAGCTTGGCAGCTTTTTAAAAGCCCCTAGGGGTGACCTGGTCATTTTGCCTAGCCAAGGTCTGGTCTAGTTAGGGATTTTGACCTCAATACTTCATTAAACTTAAATTGTCCTGCAAATGTACATGGGCATATGTTTTTTTGTGATAGGTTTGTACAATGTACAAATACATTGAACATTTATTGTGGTTATGATTATTTATCAAAGTATATGTATTACTTGCTGTATTATAGTCATTGTAAGGAAATATAGAATAAATATGGGACAGAAACCATGAAACCCAATGAAAGTTGTAAAATGCCTAAACTGTTAATTTGTGTCGCCAAAATCAGAACTAATCTTTGATATTTGTTACAAGTTTAACCCTTTAACCGGCAAGTTCGTAACTATCACGGGCAAGAAATCCGCATACCACCAGCAAGCCCGGAACTGGCACTTTTCACTTTTCAAAAAAATCGTGGCAAAAATCTACCAATCACAGATAGTGAAAAGCGCATGACTGGATAGAGCGAAAAAATGTAGATATTGAAAGCTACGTGCACTTGCATTGCCGGTAGCGCCATCTGTTGCCAGCATCCGGCAGCAGATGCTGGAGCGGTGATTTTTGCCGCAAAAAATAGAGAAAATGGTCACGCCCATGATTTGACAGTTTCATTCCGTCGGTTACAGTGGAGAATTGTGTTTTGTGTATTGTCTTTCACTATGTGACATTTTTTCCGAGTGCACTCTTTTTGTTGACATTTGTCGAGTTCTCCTCACTAGGGGTCCCAACTGTGATTTTTTGAACATCAATCCTTACTGGGTTGATGTCTAATCGCACCTCGATCGTAATCGCACCTCCGCCGACTTCATGCAGGCTGAGAGTCTGGGTTCTTGTGTTGCCATTGTTGGCGGATAGATGGCGCACTAGGTGCCGTGTGTTTTTTGGCGGTGAAGGCCGGTTCACAATTTGCGTTGCGTCCGTCTCATCACGCTGCTGGCCCCCATAGTTTGGAGACCCCGTGCATCGGGTGTGCCACGGTCACCACGGTTGATACGTGGTGCTGGGTCAGATTATCTCAGCAGAGGTCACCGGACCGAACCCCAGAGCTACCGAGCGAGTTTTCTTTTCCCACTTCCGCTCTCTCTAGCTTTGACTTTCGTCCAGGGTGGATGTGTTCTTCGTTGAGCTATTAACGCTTTTGTTTTGCACCGAAGTGCGAGAATAAAGTCGCGCTTTTCTTCCTTGTATAAGCACGCGTTCCTGCCGCCATCTAGGTAATGGCTGAGATCTCGATGCGCCACTGTGTACTTATCGAACGGTTTTCTGACACCAATTATCATTATATAAAAGATTAATTAAAATTCTATTCTTGTAACGTTTTATCGGAATGGCTCTAATAATCTCGGAATTCTCTAAAGAACTCTAAATTTCTATCTCTTTGGTGGACGTCGCCCACAAAACATACCAGTATATCAATCCATGCCAGCCGATCGATCGATCAATCATGGGCGCATTCAACATCCGGTCAAACACATCAAAGTTACGGATGCCGATATATTTATTTCCGTTTCCTTCGTTCGCTAAAGTTTATTTCTCTATTGGAATTTTGTTTCGATTAACTTGGACAGCACGAGCCCAACCGGCTTAACAATAGTTGTCCATAGGCAAATCGTTTCCCGCCGTATTGAGATAAAAACTGCATCGAATAGAAGGTATTGCTCATTCAAAAGCATGAAAGGCTTCCAACTTTTCAAAGCACTGTGAAATTGTATTTGAGAAACGTTAAGAACCGACGGCGCCAGCAGCGATAAAAACCCGCCTAAAAAGTTTTTTAAAAGAAATATTTCAATCGATAACAAAATGGCTGACAATTTGTCCGATTTTGGAATCTGCCATCTCAAAGCGCCACCTCAGTCGCGCATCGACAAAATATTTCCAAGGATTAACCAATTTTGTGCCGTGCTGACTCGTACCTTTATTTCAAACGTCTTCCCCTACAACAAAACGATCAATAACTTATTAGCAATCTTTTAAATGCTAATATTTCTTTACATTGTCTCTTTACCAATCAATTGTTAATTTAGCTATCTAGCATTACAAATTCTATTTTCCGGGAGGAAGGCGCGCCAAACCCGGGTACCATCTAAATGATTTATGCCGTAAATAATGACTGGTCAGGCTGCGTAAGGTGACACGTACACACACACTCGTGGCGCCTCTCCAGCACCCGAACGCTGTCTCCATCAGCGATTTTGAAGGAAGATGGGGAGACCTGTCGGTGTCCACCCCGGCCCTACGCCGAGCCCCCAGTGCCAACGTAAAGCGGAAGTGGCGGGAGATAGGTGAAATTGGGATGCTGTTATAAACGGGACCTATGGCTAAGGGGTGAGAGAACGATCGCGTTATCAAGTTTATCGCAATGAGACATTAAAATGGTGGAAGTTTTTCACATTTTAATTCATGAAATTGTAATTTTTACGTAGTTTTCACATTAGAGCCGCAACTGCGATCTAATCATTGTGGTGCGGGCAATTTGAGGGCAATTTCATGGAGTTTCATAATTTCAATTTTGTTTTTGACAACAATATTTTAGATTAGCACAGTTTTTTTTCCAATCAATATATTTATCAATCAATCAAAAATCAATAAAAACAAAACAAAATACAATTTTTTTTTGGTAATTTCAATCGAAATAATCGAATAATGAAATCGTAATGACGCTGGAGATTTCAAAACTTCTGTGGAAGCTCTGGAGTCTTAATATTTTGTTTTCGTTAAATAAAGTTGCTAGATAAACTGTTCTCAATTTCCTAATTAGTGTCGAGGCGAACTTTTAAATTTGTTCCACGGAATTATCGCAGTGTTTCAAGTCAAAGAAATGCACCGGTGGCTTGATAAATCTCTTATTCGATTTCGAAATTTCTCATCGTACCCAAATGAAGTTTGCACGATGTAAAATATGAGAAGTCAATCATCGTGTCAATTGGCTCCTGGTGTACTCTTTTAAAAATTCAAATTTATTTCTAATCTTTCAGGTTCTGGCAAGTCATGACTGAGTGAAAAAATATTCTCATCCTCTTTCTCTCGTCTGGCAAATTTTGTGTGTGCACCAATTTTAGGTACACGAAAAGCGTCTGACGAAATAGGTCTTATTGCCACAAGGGCCAAGTCCGCCTGTTTACATATTACCCGGGTTCGCGTTAGGTCTGATTCCACAGCATATATAAACAAGTTTCACTAATAAATAATTCACATTCCCGCATTCTATTGCTCCCACTCACTTTTCTAAATTCATGAAAGCAGACAGAAAGGCCATGACCTCACTAACTGAATCACCAACTGCGTCTACACTTTCTTGTCGTTCCATTGACCAGGGTATTTATTCTGCACTCTATCGAAGTTACAACTGTAAATGACGAAACAAAATAAAAGAAAATTGAATCTGTTTGTGAAAAAAATTCAATGTTAAACATCTAAACTAATCAAAACATTCAATTTACTATGCCAATTCTTAAGCTTTTTTAATGATGATTTATTTATTTCCTTTGTACAAAGAAAAGATCATTGCGTGTTTAAAAGTCGATAAAGTTTAGAATGAACACCTTCTGGAGTAACCTCCAGATACGTGAACCGAAACGGACAGGATTTCCTGGATTTGCCATGGGTATTTCACGGAACAGTGCCCATAAATAGAAAGCATTCTAAGAAAATAAAAATGAGAACATCTTGCGTTTAATTTATTTTATGACAATCCGAATTTATCATAACCGATTAAATCGGCTAGAAAATATTCATATTTTGGCGTCCACATGTAATATTTTTATATGGAATTTTTTAATTTAAAAAACTTAATTTCAAGATGTTCCACCCACCTAGTTTACGTTCAAGGAACCAGCAAAGATTAACATTTCAAGAAGACGGTTTGAATCAAGATCTTAATTTTTTTTTTTAAAATAACACTTACAGTTCGTTGGGCGAAATTAATGGAGAAATAAAAATTTGATTCAAATCTACTCGCCAGATGGCTTTAGAACAAAGCAAGTTGACCAGCGACGTTTGATTGGGGGCATATTGCGCTACCCCTCTTGAACATGCGCAGTGTGAAAAAGGCCCACGGATGCGTGGCCACGGTCATCCGGCGCCATCTCTGGGAATTGCATCTGTCTCGTCGGCCACAAATCTCAATTTAGACGGCATGTGAGAGATAGTGATCGGCGTGGACTCTACTGAAGATCCTCCAGCTATCCAGCAGACCTTCAGTGCTGAAATCCCTATCCATCCACTACGTTCAACTCGTTTATTACGGCTACTTGTGTGCCCAAGTCAGGCACAGTTGACGCCTGCATTTCATCTTGTACACCGCTTGGTACAACACCGGTTCGCCATTCCTGATCGACAATGCACTTTCCAATTCACTTGGAGATGCACTGTAAGAATACACTTCAGATGCAGAATCACAGCCTGATGGAAGCGAAAGAAACAATTGAAAAGGTGCCGATTCTAGAAACCCTTTTATCTTAAAACAGATTTTTCTTTGAAATATTTCTTTTAGTTAATATTCATTTTTTATTCGACGAATATGACACCCCATAAAGGATTATTTTCTAACTTTAAAACTCTTTCATGGATTTATTTGTATTATGTTTTAGGGTTATTACTGATGCAATCAAAAATTCGTCAGTCTGACTCGCAATTCTTCACGCTGTGGATTCGAGACTACAAACAAAAAATTGCATTCTCAGACTTTCAGTTAAATATTTATTATTCGGGTGCGAACAATTTTGTCCCGGGGCTTCCGTGTTGTATCCAGTAGAGTAATTGTCACTTGAACCGAGTCGGGGAATCAAGTATTCCCCAGAATGGGGACGGGTGTGCTTCCCTTAAGCCGTTTGTCATTTCAATTTGCTCCAGGCAAAGAACTCTAAATGGTGGAGCTAACCTGTGAGCTGCATGAAATTGTTATAAAAATATTTCTTTTCTTTCTGTAGGAGGAGATCTTCGCATATCCTCCTGAGGCTCGCGGGACAGTTAATTATTTGTTCTGCAAATAATTAATTGCCCCGCTGTTCAAACTAATTATTTATTATGCAGATTGGAACTTTACAGATTGCTGCGCTTGAAAGAATGATGCTTTAACCTATGGGCCTCAAATAGCCACTTTGCCAAACTGCGAAGCACCAAGATGGCGATTTTTCAGTTTTTGACGTTTTTGAGAAAAATCATCATACTATCTAATTTTAACAAAAATATTTTTTCTCATATATTATTAAACTAGAAAATTCGCTAGTTCTAACAGTGCAAAGCAAATAATTTGAAATATTGCGCCGTCTAAGCAAGTGTCTGAAGAGGTTAAACGGTATCTTTTTTTACCCCCAGGAATGCAACACACGCTTTTTTCGCTCGAGCCTTTTTAAACAATCCCAGTCCGTCACTGTTCCTCCCCCGGTAATTAACCGGGGGACAACTTGCTCGACATGAACTAATGAAAGAAAGTGCAAAAACATTCAAGAGCTCATCGCTTGGAACGAACATGACGGTATGTGCGCCATATCGCAATAAATGGACGTCAAAAGCCGCATTTTAATTCTGAGCCGTCTTGTTTTAAGGCAAAATGGAAGTTGGGCAAACAAATGAACAGCAAACGAGAGAGGAACGAACAAGAGTTGGCGATAACTCTTCTTACAATAAATAATGGTGAACTATCATTTAAAAATGAATTAACTAAACTATGACGGTGACGTTTCACATCAAACAAATTTACCATATCCACATCTCCCGTGGAAAATTAATATTTACCCATGGTAGACAGTAGCGGTTTTACGCACATTACTGCGATCATTAGCTATCTTTTGGAAGATGAAAAATAAATTTGAAAATAATTTAAACCATTGTCTACCTTGGGTAATTTAGAAGTCGATCCACTATTTGTTGAACTTTCACAAATTTGATTCGATGAATTTTCTTCGTCGTAGTGGTTGTGCAGTTGATGACAACAATTCAGCTTGGGTAATTATAATTTTATTTTTATTTTATTTAATTCGAACGTCTTCAAGAATATTACATTCATAAGCAGTTACATTCATTAGGATTACATTGAAGACGTGAAATTTGAGCCCTCACATTGGCAAGACAATAAATTTTCCACGGGAGATGTGGATGTGATAAATTTATTGGATGTGAATTGTCATCGTCATAGTTGCATCGTCAGTTCCCACGTTCTTTAAGTTTAGTTAATTCATTTTTAAAATAATAGTTTATAGGTTAAATGTTAGTTGTAAGATGAGTTATCGCCAACTCTTCGTCTTTTCTCGTCAGGTGCTGTCCCGGGCACAATTTCTATTTTATTTTACATAATCCAGACGTCCTATTTCTATTGATGTGCTGTTTTTAAGACGTCGACTATTTCGGGCCTCCCACTCCAACAGACCGACCTTTCACTTCTTCTACAGGCCAAGTGCCGGGTAATTTCGGTCTCCGTGAAATTAAAAATTGTGGCGCCCCAGCTACCTAATCTTCATCATTCGGGGCAGGCATAAAAAATAAAAAACGTAATGGCGGGAGCTTTCTGGGGGTTGGGGGGGGGTAGACAAAATGTATTCTGCGATGCAGCAAAACAGTGGGGGTGGGGGTGAAATTGCAACTGGCGGTTGATGATCAGAGTGGGTATAACGTATGTAGAAGGGTGGAATGAAAGGTAGTGGGGCGAGGCGGGAGGTATATATCCTGATGGAAATTTGTAGGTCCACCAGGAGTTAATATGCGAAATAGGGGACGGGGATAAAAAACGTTGCTGGCAAGATTAATCGGATGCATCTTGTTCTTTGGTCGTGTGGGATCATTGGTTGAGTGTTCTTTGTAGGGTTGTAAGTGGGACCGGATTTTTATGTTTTTTTGTCCTGCCTGTGCATATTTGACGCAGTGTCACTTACAGCTCCTCGCTAACAAGATCTGGTTTACCCCAAAATAGGTGCATAAACATAATATTTAAGCCGACATCTAAATCAAGATTTCATATTAAATTTGTTTAAGCTTGAATGATTTATTTTGGCGGTTTTTATCGGGTCGAGTCCGCGCACGCTAAAGGTTTGCAAAACGGTCAGCGATTAAAAAGTGACTGAGCCGACCGCGGATTTAATCCACGCTACAAATACGCAATGAACCGAACCAAACGTAACAAATCTAACAAAAACCTATCCTAGCCTAACTCAACTTGAAACATGCCTAACTCTCCTTACGTCCATCACTCACATATTCAGGAGGGAGTAAATTCGGGATCGGCTCAGCCACGTCTTTTTAATCGCTGACCGTTTTACAAGTTTAATTTTAGCGTAAGTGGCCCGATCCTCATTATTCTTGTGTGTTTTTAGTTTTCTTTTATTAACAAATGCTTTTTGAAAGTGCTGACCTTTCTTCTACGCCGACATTTAAAAAAAGAGAACCCCCAAGCTTTTTTGCTAGGCGCTAAAATTGTATTTATAAGATAATATTTTGATGAGAAAAATAATATTCGAGGGAACAGTTTAATTTTTAGGAGCATATCTCAGGTGTGTATATTTGGCATGTTACTGCACCCGAAAAATGTGGTTCCTAGTTATAAGGAAAACGACGGCATTTTGTAATAACAAGTTTAGCAATCACGATATGAAAAGTTAATAACTTAAAATCATGATCAAATCCGTCACCAGAATATTCAGAAAATCAATAATTTTTCAGACATCAACTGGGCTGGTAATTTGTTATTAGTTCGTGATTGACTAAGAGGGCGCAATTGATTGTTCAACAATCATCAAATGATTTTTCAAACTGCCTATAAAATGCGTTTGACTGGTATTTTCAAAATAGCAAAATGTTTAGTTCCTCGCTCTGCCAATCAGTCAGCCAGCACAGGCACGTCTTAAAATTAATCATTCGTGTGTTCCTTAGTGGTACTGGGTCACGCGTAAGAGGTTCTCGAAAAGCAATTTCACTAAAGAAAATAATAAGGGAGAAAAAATAGACTCCTGACAGGCAAAAGCTTCGATCATCGCTATCGTTACAATCCATTATTCTGATGATTTCGGTAGTTATAATGAACGTCGTCGTGCATAACCGTTTTGCTCAGACGCACTGAATTGAAAGACGCAACCCTCACCAGCACTTTGGACGCTACTTAATTTTTTAATATAGTTTGATATGCAATTACAAGATGAACGAGGACTTTGTCAATTGTTGGTATAATCGAATTAAATTTGTTCTGCAATTTACCAGCCATGCTTAACACTCGACCACGTTGACGACCTCGATACGTAGACTCAAGCATCAGGCTGATCAGCCGCTGAACTGTTTTGCTCGAGCGCCATCTAGAGAGCACACCTGTCGATATTGTCTTATCTTCTCCTTGGTCTCTTGTCCAATGAGTTTTCAAGCTCGTTTTGAATGTCTTACTCATGCCTAGTTTGAAAGAAATATATATTTTTTTGTATACCCCTTTTAGTGTTTCAGCACTATGCGAGGGGCACATTTTCACCAGTATCCCGGGATTGAATAATCGAGAGCCCGCACCGGGAATCGAACCTGGGACCACCGAGCCACAGTCAGTCGCAAAGCCGACTGGGCCTACGACGAGTCGTACTCTTAAACGAGGAAGACATTCCACTGCGACACCACACAATTTTAATATCCATGACTCGTCGTGGCCCAGTTGGTTTAGTGACTGACTGTGGTTTCGGCGGTCCCGGGTTCGATTCCCGGCGCGGGCT
>JAQGBY010009038.1:0-10026 GCA_034698785.1 Mycogona germanica
CATGACCCATGTGTAAATTGATTCTCAGATGCACTGAATCTCTGTCGGTCAGGAAACAGATGCACTCAACAATGTACTACAGTACATGGTCCTTTCAATACTATCGACAAGAATTGGTCGCGATAAGATGATTTTAAAAAAAGAAAACGGATTCCTATCTTTTTTAAATATTAAATATCATAATTTTGTACATCCACTAAATAACTTTCTTAAATTCCAGTACATCGATATATTCTCTAAACGATTGAAATTTGGGATCGTCAAAATGGTATCGAACCCATCTCAGTTCTCCAACAAACTGATTTTCTGCCCATTAAAAAGCAAAGGTTATATAAATTTTGAAACGTCAAACTAAAATAGGTTTCAAGTGACTATCAATCAAAAACAAAGTTTTTCAAAACAAGAAATGATTGATTGTAGCCCTTTAACCGGGAATTACGAGACAGTCTCGGTTTGCCGATCAACACTTTTTGTCGGCTAGCCTAAAACTGATACGTTGGGAGATTTTAAAGATAAATTTAAAAAATACGTTTTGTTACGTTTGTTTTGTAACTGTTTTAATGTATCAATTTTTATAAAAATTAATTGAACGGCAGGAGGTGGGCTTTTGAAAATCAATTACACGGTTGAAGGGTTAAATTGGAACTTAAATTTGCGATCATTCAATACTTTGACCTATTTTGTAGCCCGTCTATCATATTATAACTTTGCCATTGTGGCAAGTTCGACGAAATCATACAAACATACAACCTTTTTCATTTTGACATAACCAAAATACAAAAATCTCGACTCCGCAATTTAGTTCAGTTCAAATTCTTGCCTGGGTTCTATCGAGTCAGTTTTCGTTTTGCCCAACACCCTACCTTAATAATAACACCTGCATAGGATCCGAACAAAGCATCTGATTTCGTTGGACGAATGGTGTGGACCGTGTTATTATATCATTGAATGCGGCCCGACTGACGCGCCCACTGAAGAAACCGTCAGTTACAACAATCCCACGTATTGCAGTCATAATAGAAATATTCTTGTTCTGGAGTCGTGCTCATGAATTATTATGCATACTTATGGCATTTCAAGATCACTTTGAAGTTGAAGTGATTGCGTAACATTCTGGCACACATTCTTAATGGCTTGCCACTTTAGGTTAATACATTTTCAGACAATATTGGAAATAATATTTTTCGTATTACAACGTAATCAAATGATCTAACATTTTGTTAGAATAGACCTTAATTAATTAACAAGTAACGGATAATCTTTATGTTTTGTAAATTGGAGAAATCACAAAACTCTCTATAATAAGTACACCAAATAATTTCAAAAATTCAAAATATTTCCAAACACAACATATGAGTAACAAAATTTCAGTTTTGTCTATAAAGCTAAAGTATAATAAGTTTGACCTAAAATTAAAATTTGAAAGCTATGATGCAAACAACTTACTCAATATCACGCAAGGTGAAATATTCGTGTTGTCAAGGACCTCTAGTTACATTTCGTAGAATATACGTTAAAATAGAAGCACATTGGAAGACGTTATGTGCAAAGTATTCACAATTCCAATAGGCCATTGAAAGGTCAATGACTCAGCAAATGTCTTGATAAGCTTTTCTAGTCCGCTCCATGTCACAATTTATTCTCGTAACTTTGTAATCCAACGTCATCTCAGTTTCGTTTTTCTTCATTAAAGAACTTGCTATTGAATCATCGATCGCACTTTAATAATGTTCAAAAATTACCTTACCAATCATATTAGAGTAAATTCAGTTACTTTGGCGACTATCCCTTACCAGCAGATAGACCAAGAAAACATCACTTTATATTCAAAGAAATATAGAGGAGCAGGATAACGTATCCAAAGAGGTTTAGCTGATGATTGGTAATGCAACAGCTGTCTTCAATGAAAAATATACCCAATCTTATGTTAATTGAATCTAACCATTCGAACTCTATGACATTATTGTTATGCTCTGTAGCACGCTATCGACTCAATAAGAGTATTTATTTTTATTATCATCAAAGCAGGACAATAAAACGTACACCACAAATAAATGCCAGTGGGTAAAATATTTTTTTATAGTTTAAATTTCCACAACTAATTAAAATATATTGTCTTACCGGTGGAAATGAAAGTACTAATATTTACTGCGTGAGATAGCCAAAGAAAACTATGAAAATTAGGTTTATCTAGTGGCATTACATTTCATTTTATTATGTTGCTGAAATTATTCCATCAATGCTCCTTATACGAGTAGTTTTTGTTTACTAAAATTCGTGCTCTAGATTTGTCAGATAAGAAAGTAGCATCAAGTAATTATTTTTTTTAAATTTTGTTGACAAAAATTGCCTGACTTTTTCTGACTTAGTTTCATTTTCTCGTAAACACCCATTGATTGCCAAATTTTTCCCGAAAGTGAACGCATTAGGTGACGCCCATTTCGACATTTAGCGAGTGACGGCAAGTTGTAATTGTCGACGCAAGATACGCTTAGAAGCACCTCAGAGTCCTTGGATCGCTCAATCGACGATCATCGATTGTTTTCCGATCAGCGAACCATGTGATTCTCTCGATTGTAGTCCAAGCAATTCCCTTATATCATGTGATTCTCTGTCGAACGCCACCAGAGAGCGCCAACAACTGCGACGCACAGAGGTGGATAGCGAATTCAATTTCGGTTCGTAATGATGATTGATAACCAAAAAAAGGTTCGTTGGCCAAAACAATTCGTGTGTCTGCCCGTCAACCAGCAACTAGAATGGCACAAGTAAGCGTATTCTAAAACTAAGCCGCGTTCAAGCACTCATTAGTCGTATCGTGTTGCCTGAGGACAGAAGGAGGTACCCGAAAATTTACGTCTCCATGACAATATCGAAATCAGCGAAGCGCGCGCAAGGATGAAAAAGGCTGGCATGGAATCTTAAAAGCATTTTAGAAAGTGTTTTGTAGGTCACCGGCGTTGGTCAAGTTTTGTTTAAACGTGTTCTTTTATTCGTTCAATCGGAACAAAACCATCACAGAGAGTGACTTTTTATGCAGATTTAGATCTCGTTTAAATAATATAAGTAGATAAGAGGCAAAGTCGTACTTGAAATATAATAAAATAAAATATTGTGTTGTCTCCGGGACAGCACCGGACGAAAAAAGACGACCAGAGTCGGCGAGAAACTCTCAAATAAAATAATAGAAAACACTCTATTATCAACCCCGAGACAACCCCTATTTTATTATGAGATATGAATAATAGAGTGTTTTTTATTATTTTATTTGAGAGTTTCTCAGCACCGGACAGCACCGGACGAAAAAAGACGACCAGAGTCGGCGGGCTCTGGTCGTCTTTTTTCGTCCGGTGCTGTCCCGGAGACAACCCCTGTTTCATTATGAATTCGTTATGCATTTATTATGAATATTTTATTTTAGATCTCGTTGATGGCACTGTGCTTGGTCAATGGGTGGCGCCCATTTTGTTGTTTGGGAGTGCCGGTAGGATGCAACTGTCGTCACTAGTGGCGATCAGAAATTTATTTTTGCCAATCTAATACGGCAAATAACTACTTTATTCCATTTTAAAGGAATTTTATGAAACCAGACTGCTATCAAGTTTCCCAATTTAAAAACGCTATTGCAACGTTAACTTGTTTACGTGTGCAGGAATAACTGTTTCTCGAACATCAACAGTTTATCCCAATTGAGAATCTTTCCCATTTATCTCTCTGTTGCCAAAGATAACCAAACAGCTTTTTATAATTGAGGAGATTCGTGTTTAAAAATTATTTTTGCCACTACATAATTATTTAGTAGGAGTAGGACAACACTATCGTTAACACTCGACATATATTTTCGATAAATCACTTTAAAAGTACTGATAGTCTTAGTGAGAAGATTCACTATATACGTTGATAACACCCTTCCTATGTCAATGCAATTGATGTTTTTACTGGATCAACTTGGTTCTATGTTCTTGTGGGTGTTCTCCGCCTCAATTGATAATTCAAAGTGTGAGATCGACAAATTCACGAAAACTACATCTATTATTGTAGGTCTAGTCACAATGAAGGACTAAATCTAGTGTCAACGTCAACGCGACTAAAAAATGGTGACAAGTAACCTACTTATTTTTTTTAAATAACAAGATTTCTGATATGGTTTTCCCCCCCTGCACACATATCGATTTGAATCATTCAGCGATCTACTGAATTAGAAAACACGTTCACGTCAGAACAACGTTGTGATTTCTAGCCTCAGGTCATACATGTGGGCGTTCACAACGATGTTTGCTGACAAATTTAGGTTTTTTCAACCTTATTGCTGTATAGATAAATAGGGAATTCAAATTTAAAAAAAATAAGCATGAAAAAACGAAAATACGTGCAAAATAAAGCACACTTAGAAAGCGTCTGGCGAATGCCACGCTCAATTGCGAATGACACAATAGATAAAAACGTAATAGATGGTAAACTCAATTTAACATTCTACCGTTATTTAATAAATAACTTGTGTAGTCAATCCCTTATAGTGAGAGACTTTCAATTTGACGATGCCCCAGGAATAGCTTTTAAAACGTGATTCCCAATTACATTGAGCAGTCCATGTTTATTTATTTATTTATTTTTGTTTTAATCAACTGTAGTCAACCGCACTACAGGTTCGCATTATTGATTATATTACCTTTTTTTTAAAGGCGATAACAATTTTGCCTTGTCAAAACAACGTCCGAGGCGCTTGACCACGTTTTATTCATTCAGTCAGAAAAGAATTGAAATCAACATGGCAAGACCACCGAAAACGAAAATGAAAAAAACAACAAAGAATAAATAATAATCCGTAGAACACAGTCCGGTTAATTAGGGTGAAAAGAATTCCACGATTAAATTACATCTGAGACGGACTGTCGACAAAGACGGGGCCAGCCGCTTCCTTCTTCCACAATACAACACAACACGAAATAATTTGTTCGCAGGCAAAAAAAAGAAGAGAAAAAAAAACTCGCACAAAGAAAATTCCAGTAGGCCTAAGATTGACAGCTATGGGTGCAGAAAACTTTCTTTTCGCTGACGCGCATCTCGTCCATGTATTTCGACCATGGTTTCAGTGACGTACGTATAATAGTTCAAACCTAATAATGGTTTATTCTATTTGGCAGTTATATCGGTTACCCACAGCAAATAATTTAATATAGAAGAAATTCGTATTATTAAAATTTGAAATCACATTTATTTCATCTATTCGGTTGTTCTAATGCTAATCGCGTCTTTTCATGAATCGGTAGGAAAGGGTTTTTATACTGAAAATAGATTCACCTATTGGTCATACTGAAACGAACGGGTGCGTTGTTACGGAGGCCTCAGCCAAAAATACACACAAAAAATTATATTTTCTGCAGCCGAAATAACTGGCATTATCAAGATTTGTAATTAATACAGAGTAGTGGTTACGCCCGTAAACCTAGACATGTTGCTACCAGAGCACTGCGCTTCATTTTAACGATGTCACAAATCGACATGAATGTAGCCTCTCCTGAAGACACGATCCCTACGTTAAAGAAATATGCCATGAACTCGTACATACATCGAGTACATGAACTCGTAATACAACACAATACAAATTACTTTTTCCAAGAAATGTCACTTCATTTATCGCTTCTGATCACACATCATTAAAATGACCATTTTGTTCGCACATCATTAAAATCAGTCGTCGTTAAATGCAGTGTGGTCGTCTTTGACAGAATCTTATTGGGGTATGTCTTTAATTCACTTTGATAAGTGTATCCGTTTCGTAAACGACTACAACGAATTAATTGTAAGGATATGGATCCAGACACATCATCTAATGAGGTTTGATCAGTTTAGACGTAAATCCGTAACGAGCCACAAAAAGTGATGCGATTTTGGATGGGGGTATCGGGAGGATTGAGAAATAGAATTTCGATCACAAAAAATATATCCTCCCGTCATCACACGCTCGTCAATTTGATTAGAATCACATAGGAAGAGGGTGGAAAACAACTAACTGCACCCCATCGAATAAAAAAAGAGAAGACTGTTGGGAGAAACACGTAGCTCTCTCTAAAGCATTGCCTGTTGACTGAAAGTTTTTTCTGATAGTTTTTTCGTTTTCTTTTAACTTCTCGAAACACTAAATCACGACAATATCTACAACAGGAAAACCTTTTTATCAAACGAAAGCGAATCTATTCTTTAGAGACGTTCGTTCATATATGTATGTGCACTGGCCAGCCTCTCCTGGTTTCGTGACTTGGCCATAACGTTTTTTTTTCTTCTACTCTTTTTCTCTTTTCGAAATGACATGCGAGACGCAACATCCTCGATCTATCTATAGGCGCTAATCGCCCAAGAGTTAATAAAAAGTAGGCCTCATCTTTATCGCTATCTTCAAAACAGATCTTGTATCCTGAAATATGCTTATTTGCTTTTATAAACTCCACAACAACTGTATCTTTTATTGCTTTCTGTACTCGTCGTACAAATAGTATTTTTGCATCACAACAATATCGGAAAACCGGTTGATCAAGCGAAAGCATCAAATTTGCTCGTACATGTATGGTCTAGTTTCAGTATCTACACTGATGAAAAAATACTTGTCTGTTCGTGCCCACAATGTTTGCCCCGGCAGCTACGAATACATACAAACCCAATAAATATTCAGCAAAATTGAAAAACTATTTAGAAAAGCAATAAAGAGATTTTGTATGTATACACCTGTCATCAACTATAATATGGTATTTTCGTCTTATCATCGTCGAATCATCTGCTCCACTGTACGGATCATCTGTCTAGATGAATGGCTGTTGAGTCACAAATCGGCATTCAACCTAGAACAATTGCAATTACAATATGTACCCACATGCAGACCCCGGATGGGACCAATGGCGGAGGTCGATCGACCAGTTAAGGACAACGGTGTGGTTGTCCTATCCTAACAGGCTTTTGACTTCCGTTTTTTGTTCCTCAGATACCGATGACGAGTTTCTGGTCTTATCAACAGTTTGGTGTTTCTGCCACTTGAATGTCAGTCATTGGGAATGTGGCGCTGTGTCTTGTAACATGAGTATCATCAATTCAGGCTTCGAATCCAACCAGAATGAAATTAATTAGTAATTTGACATACATCTTCAAGTATGCGGTTTTGGGAGATTATTGGCTAACATACATTTTCAGTTTGAAACAAATTATTTAAGATAAATTGACTTTTTTCTAGTGCGAGGTGCTTTGATTCCAGCGACTCCTGAGGCGCAAAGGACATTTCTAAGCACGAGACTTTACATGTATTACTTAAAAACATTCAATATAATTAAAAACATTAAATACAAATACACACTGTATCTGTTTCAATTACGATCTAATATAAGATAAATATGCTTTCATTTAACTTACACATGTAAAATGTCAAATTGACCGTTTCAAAATGTCTCGAAGGTAAATAAGTCTGTCATCACGAAAGTGCTGTAGGATAGAAACAACTTTGTAGTCGAACGGGTCAGTTCAGATATGCCTATTAATTAAGGACACGCCGGAGACGTGACTTGATGCTGTCATCCCTAGAGCACTTCTTGTGGTGTGGTGTAATCGTGCTACATTTTTAGGCCAACTTCATAGCAAGTGGCGTCTCTGATCGAGCAAGGTCACATGACCGTGCATACGAATGACTAAAATTCATATTGTTTAAAGATAGAACTGATATGTCATTTCACTTTCATTTTTTAATGTCATGGTACCATTAACCAGGAATGGAAGACTTTTTTATTACAAAAATTGTTTGTCGTCATTTCGTTCAACTCATTTTCAATGCCACGTCCAGTTGAAAGAAAAGTGGGACATCAAAGTTATAATATTTTAAACCGCAAGCCTATACGTATATACCGTACCTTCATACGTCAAAATAAGCTTAAAATATTGCAGATGCGATATTTCGAAAGAGATGGTAGTCAACATGGGAAACAAAAACAAAGACTTAAATTATAAGTTAATGTTAACTCTCCAATGAATAAAGATTTGAACTATAATCAGTGATCATTCATCAACTTGATCTTATATCAGTAACATGGAATTAAAATCTATTTAAGTGACAAATCTTAGTTAAGCGAATGTGTATGATGACAATTTTCAAATTAATATACGTGGCTCGTAATTTGATCGTACAAACTTGAAATAAGATTCATCTGGTCAAAATAACTTTAAGTCAAATAAACTTTTAATTTGTTGTCATCCTATAGTCTTTAAGGGAATTGATATCTCATCGATACACAAATATAGTTAAACATTTATAATGGCGGCAACTTTATCCGAATACGAAACACGCATAGGTCAATTTTTCAAATTTCGATAATATTTTCCGTACTACGAATTCATGTAAAATATTGAATTTTCTGCAACAATTACATTGTTTGTGTAATCTTTTATGTTGTCATAAAATAACAAACATGAGAAACAATAAAAAATAAGAATTTTGTTGATTTCTTTCGTGTTGGTAGTTTCCGTTTAAAAAAATTGCAAATGGATTATAATTGCCGAATTTGATGGACGAAATGTTGTACACATTGTAAATTTTAACCAGTTTTTATTCTTGAGTACATTTGAAACAGGCGCAGTCTTTTATTTGTCAATCTAGTGGTCTGGTTCAGGTCGATTTTGTTCCAATTCCTTAACGCCCCCTTGCTTGTAACTGCGAAATGCTGTCGTCACAAGAAACTTTCCACGTTATTCAAAACTGTGTTTCCTTATATGTAAGACGAAGATGATGCTTGAGATATAATTTACGTCTGGATTCGTGAAATGATGCATTGCACATCATGATAAACACTTCACCTAAGTGTGGGTCTCAGTAGGAAATCAAATTGAAAATAGCAAACATCCCATAAATATGTCATTGCAGTAGAGTCACCGAGAAAAATTGCGAAAAAAATCGTAGCCCAATGTTTTGTTGTTGGACATGTTTTACCTGAACGAAGGTTTACAGCTTACTTTAGTGAACACACAACAGAATTAATCAAGCTTATAATATAGCCATCCTGCGCGGCCCATTTTCCCTCAATGATAAAAAACCCAGCTAATGAGAATGTATGTTCTGTCTTATACTCACACTGTTAAGGCGATCTTATATAAAAGGGCTCGCATGTAATTTTTTACGAGTACGTTACTTCGTTATTCATAATTTACGAATGTATGCGAACCCAAATCTTACCTTTTCGAAATGATGTTTGTTTGCTTAAAATTGGGTGTGCCCGCAATTTCATCAATGGCCGTACCATACAGCGTTCACAGAGGATTCTAATGAGCATCGGCTACGAACAATTAGTAATGGCGTAGATCGTTACTGCGATGTCAGATGAATCAAGTTTATGGTCCAGTTTATATCAAGGCATATGTGAATTCCGTTACGACGAACACGTTGAACCTCGGCCAACAAAAATGAAAATGAGAATGAAATATTTATTCGATCATTTAACCGTTAATTTATGGCAATATGGGCACCCTGTAAAGCGCACTTCTGCAGATATCGAACTTCGGCTGAATACTAACTATACACAAAACAAGATTTCTTTTTATAATTAACATCACTCGTAAAGTTCAATTAGCAGGATACATCTAGGCTAATTATTTCATTTCCACCCTCGCAATTTTATTGTCAATCGAAGACATAAAAATGCGTGGGAGAAAATATATATTTATCATTACAATGACGCAGGCCTAGCATTGTTTCCTATCTCGAGATCCTCATAACAGGAGAAAACAAACAAATGATTGACTAAGAAAATTATGACAATTTTGTTCCCATTTCACAGAAATTGTTTTATAATTAAAACTTCACACAACACACATTTAACAATTCGCCTTTTAATGTTGCTCCTTACACACTCTTATTTTTTTTTATTTTTTTATTCAACACCACCATAAATTACAGTGCACCATAAATTTTAGTACGTATAAAAAACAGTTAGGTGATGCGAAAAATTTCGGACCCCCTCATCAAAAATTTGACATGTGGGGGTCCTACGAATTATA
>JAQGBY010009039.1:0-10026 GCA_034698785.1 Mycogona germanica
ACTGTCCAGTAATTGATTCTGGTCAATCACTCAATGCCATATATTCGACTGATGTACAACTTCCTGTGACTGGGCTGGCAGCACTTTCGCTGGCGTACAAGGAGGATAGATGCAGTCATGAGAGAGACTGCCAACCCGATAAACCAACTATCAACACGACCAGCAAAATAAATATCAGCACAGTTCCGCTGTCAACCCCAATCCACTCCCCTCCCAACGTCACAGACGTATCCCCAATTTTCACCCACTGACTCGCCCACCCACGTCATGATCAGACGTTTGTTGTCATTTCGCGAAAAGGAATTGAATATGGGAGAGAAAAAAATTGACAACAACGAGGGAGGTGACAGCTGAAAATAACCTCAACTTACGTCTACGGCCATTTTAACCGAGTGAATCATGTTGATTCGCATTGATATTTGCAACGCTTGTCCAGACTGACAACGAGGAACAAAACATCATTTTTTAATTGATCGTTGCATCGATGCCAATTAACAATATTCTAGGAACACGAATTTAAAAGTGGTCGATGTTATATATCAGCCCACTGCCACTGCACCATACGAATTGAAACAAGAGGGAGGAGACCGGCCTAAGGTGGTTGAGTAGTAGGTACACAGTCATGACCCCTCTCCTCCACAAAAATAAAAGAGGTCCATAAATTGTCGGAACGCCCACGCCATCCCGATCAGCAGCAGACAGGCGAAGACGTGAAAAGCGCCGTAACGGGGCAAAGGGGGAGCGATAGAGCCAAGGAGTCTTGTGGGGGTGGGGTGGGGGTTAAGAGAAGAAGACGAGAAAGACGACATAAGTTACCAACGTCGAGACAATAATAATTGGTCGAAGATACTTAGACTTTTAAGAGGTCGACCCCTCGATAGGCGCGTCATTCAATCGACCTCGACGAATGGCCTGTTCACATACTTCTCGCCCCCACAGTCAAGAAACTCTCTCTATCCCTCCCCCCATTTCGGCATCCCCCAACCCAACCCTACAACCGTCACCAATCGAACTCCATCGGGTGCATGTCTGGGTTCACCACAACACAGACGTCCACATACTCCAGCGAGAGACTTGAGGCTGATGATCGGGTCCCGGACGAGCCTCGTCTATCTTGATTATGAGACGTGACGACGGCGGGTCGGCCGCGGTCAAAGCCAACGAAATGAATATGGTGGAGCATCATTAATAAGTAATCGTTGGATACAGAATGTCGTCGAACAGCATCTCAACATGTAAACAAAAACGTGACATTGTCCGTTAATTCAATGTATTGGTATCGACTAATCGTTCGTCACTTTGAAAAAAAAGATAATCACACAAAGGGATGACGATAAAAGGTCAACAGAGTGACCAACATTATGGTCGCGATTCCATCGCCAGCTCGTCATTCGTTGAATATCTGTACTCCAATCGTACAACTCCTTGGTGAAAACTACTCAGAAATATCTCATTTTTCAAAACCCTAAAGCGACACCGCCCCAGTGTGACCAGACGCGAACTAAATCTAGAATTAAAACTAAATCACGGTATCCATTATTAATGAACGCATACCAAGTCTTGTGGCTCGTAAGCAAAAAAAGGGTACCATAGAAAATAGTAGCCTCGAAATAAATCGCTTCAAATATCTGTCAAAATAAAAAACGAATTACGCTTTAAACACATTTGTAATTTACCATGCAGACAATAAGTGTTGGACTTTAAAATTTATTTATCCAATCATCGGCCAATTTCGTATCAAGGCATTAACTTTATATTTTACAGGCGCCCCCGTTCGACCAAACTAAAAAAAAGTTGCCATTGGTCAGGACGGATAAGAGCCGACCGTCTTCTGCTAAATATAGATGCTAACAAAATCCCATCAGCGCGGAGTAGGAAAAAGCAATATCGCAAATCACGCGTGTCCAAGAAAGGGAGAGAACGCGGTCTACAGATTCCTCCTCTGGTGCGCCTCGTAGTCAAGAGCACTGGGCGCGCGACCAAAAACGGACATACAGACAAAAAGCAAGCACCGACTATAAGCTGCGCCAGTCAATTAATGCTCTTTCTATTCACCTAGGACCCACGTCCTGTCATCACAACAAATCCAGAACTTCTTAAACGGATGTCTCTCTACGTATCGGTCGGTGGGGTCCGAGCCGGTAACGGTTAACCAACTTGGTGATAGACAAAATACGAGAGCGAGAGAGTACATGATTTGGAAATAAGGTGGCGACACGAATTCAACATCCATCGTTGAAGTCTGGAACGTCTCCAGGGGTCCAGGCCACGAGAAACCATACGAGCTCCGAAGCAATGCGGCGAAACGGGAAATTGGGGTGCGTGCAGTGAATCTTGTTTCTTTTTTTGGCTTTCCACAGAGATGGACACGGGGTCTTATTGTAGTAGTCATGGTACGCGTGATCCTAGTGGAAATGGGTGGACGAGCGAGGGGGGGGGGAAAGGGGGCAGAAAACAGAAGTGAGGAGATGGGAGGGGGAATAACAAAATGAAGGCGCGCGCTCATCTTCGAGAGGGATTAAAAATCGTCGTAAATTAGGTTCAAACCTGGCCTCATCATCTGGAGTTTCTACCCCCCCCCCCCTCTCCTACCTTCTCCTCACAATATCTTATGTACTCGTGCTCCTTCTCTCCTAGGAGTATCGGCGCCTATGACACAAGACTAGGGTGACCACACTGACCAAGACATCCATCCACCCTTCGGTGAGTGCTGCCATTACAAGTCTTACATTACAAATGTATTAATTTGACTTTTCACGGTCGAAACAAAATTGTGACGACTACTACACATCCCACATCTCGTAACATCCATGTCATAAATTTGATTATTTCGAAAATCACTAAATCCGTAAATAAATGTTGATAGACAAGTGACGGTTGATTCTAATCACGCACGTCCATTTGTAATGACAGAGTTGACAAAACAAAAACAATTTTTAGATCAACGCATCTTTGCAAAATACATCTTGAAAAAATAATTAACGAAACCATGTCACGACAGTTGATTCGGACATCTCTTCCCATATGACATCTCTGACCAAACACCCTACATAGTCACAAATAGATAGGCCACGCGTCTGACAAAAATGTGGTGCCGCGCATGCGCAATTTGCCTTGTTTATCGTGGCGGCGTCTCGGGCTTATAATTCTCGACTCTGTTGAGCGGCAAACATTTAGGCCCTTCGCTCGCTACACTCGATGATGAGCTCCTTTTCCAGAACATTGGGTTTAAATAGAACAAAGGTCACGTGACAACAACGGGAGAAGAAAAAAATTGGTAGCCGCGATTCGCACCGCGTCCATAAAACGCCCGGCCCCGGCTACAGCCTCGCTCGTGCACATATAATTATATTCTAATAAGGATTTCTTCGGCATTAGCATATCGCCATTAATGTCACTGCGTTAAGACGACTACGCTCTCTGTCTTCCCATCTCTCTCGCCAGTCCCTATGTGGATATATGGAACGCGCGTGCAGGATCCCGGATGTTGGAGAAACAAAGGGGCGGCAGAGCACCAACAGGCGCCGTCTGGCGGCCAGAACTTGCATTCGTGGCGTTTTTCCCTCCCAGTTTATTTTACAAAACTGTCATCGACGATGAAAGTTTCGAAAGGAAGGTCGAACAAAAATTAAACGAATAACAAAACTACAATAATTTCGATCAGCGAACCACAATTTTTTGATGGGTTTTCGATCCTTGATGATGAGAATTATAAATGCACAACGAATGCGCTTTAATTAATTTTCTGCATCTATTATTTTTCTAATTAGAAATACGCGCTAGCTACAATATTAATCTGAATTAATTCTCTTTTGGAAGCTAACGCAGGTCGTTCGGCAAATGCAGCACCTTGGCGAGAGGCCACAAATCCAGTCTCAACAACTACTGAAGTCGTCCTTTTAAACATGTCGCAATTTAATAATAAAAAAAACGAAAGTTGCAATTCGGATGCTCGAATCCCAGTTGCATCCCAGCGCCCTCAACGATATGTACAGCACGACGCCGACAGAGGGCGTCCCGGTAGGACGGAAACATTGTCGACATCAAAATCGACGTGAACACCGCCCATTGCAATTCCCAAAGCCGAGGCTCCAAGATGGCGGCCCACCGCGAGTGGCGCACGAGAGAGACAGAGAGAGCACGAAACCCCCCGAACGCCTCCCGAAAAATGTGTACGTGCGATTGCGATGTGCGGATGACACTAAACTCATTTTCTGAAACCCCATTCGTCCAACCGCCACCTCGCAAACCCCTACCGCCCCCCCCCCCCATCATCCTCCACCACCTAGCCTTATCCTTTCCTTATTCCCGCATATAACCACATATCTCGCCTAGTAAAATCCACCCTCTCCGCCCTCCCCCACGCCCATCTTTTCTGACACCTGCGCCTACACGAGGAAAATTAATTAACATGTATACGAAAAACGCGCTTGTAAATATTCATGAAACGCGTACAAAAACGACCGACGCGTAATTAACACAAATAATAAACCTGGAATTAATTAACAAACGTATATAACTGCAAAATTTGAACGCGTTTTATTTTTCCGGCACACAGGCGTTTCGTTCTCCCTAATCTCACCCCGTGTACCCCTAACTTATCTCAGACGCCCCCCCCCTACCACCAACACCGCCTTTCCAGTATCCAACGCACCCTCCCCCCTTTCTATGTTTAACCGCAGCCATCGCACGTGCGTCTAACATTTATTCCATGAAGTCGACAATGTGCACCTTACCTACTTGTGTTCACCCCCCGATCTCCTGCTATCTAGAAATGAAAGTTTTTTTGGGGGGAGGGGGATACACGTAAGATGGCGGTATTCTTGACATATGTGGAACGACAAAAACGGAATAATAACTCTTTTTCGGTATGTAGTGGGGTTCGGATGATCGCATCACGGTGTCGATTTGGCCGCAAACCGGGTCTAGATGTAGGCAACTTGTGCGTGTCGTCTCCTTGTGTAGAGCAACTGGTGGTTCCGTAAATGGATTTGGTGCAAAGCCGTGTGAGAGTATCCAACGCTGCGTGCACGTAATGTAATCAACTTGCTGTCAAGCAGAAGATGGTTAAGTTTCTTTTGGGTTTTTTTTTTAGTCTCTCCCTCAACCCGCCTCGCCTACTTACTACATATTCGTACTTTCATCGTCTTACGCGTCAGTCGATTGTGAAGCACACTTGCAGAAAACCATAACCTAACCTAACCATCTCGGAATGTCGATAATATGTAATGATTTGTGTGAATTACAAATGCTTTTGATAGATTTGATTTGACTGATGCAGATGAATTTTCTGACACACAATTTCTTTTAAATTTCGTTATCATTTTAAATCTTCATCATGATTGATTTTCATGCTATTTGCCTGATTTTAACTTTATTCATTGCACGAAAGAAATGTTTCACTTCAGTGAGTTGATCTTAATTCGTTTACTGTCCGACTTATGACACCGATTTATGTTCAATCTTGAGTATTGAGAGACTTTCATATCTAACACTCGACCAACAACCATGATATGACGAAAGTTACTTACTTACAAATCAAAAATCAGTCTTCACTATGTACAGCGAGGCCCTGATCATGTCTTGAGCTATGTGAAAGTTTCAAGAGGCATGTCGACAGCAAAGAGAGTTCTAGGACTACGATGCGAACGCGCATGCGTCACATCCATCAGAGATCACTGATATGAAAACCCACGGCAACAACAATGCGGTCCCCTCCCCAGCATATTTTTTCCTCATCAAAAAGACCACAAGTCGTATGCAAATTAGTGGATGGCGGAAGTGAGCCACATACTCATAAAACGAGATAGGGAAAGTAGGCGACGAAAATTAGCCGCAAAGACCTATAAGAGCACCCACAATTCTGTATCTGTCGCGAAGCTCGTGCCCACCATACAACGTCGTAAAGAGAAATCTGCGTCTTTTTCAAGGAAAATAAAAATAATTATATTTTTAAAAGAATTGAAACAAACCAGTCGCCAGTCATATTCATTAGACGCACATTATCTTAATGACCGCACAAATGACGTCGGATACAGTCGTGGGTCGCGCGACACCAAAATTGTTTTGCATTTCCGGTCGGAACCGGAATTCGGCCGCAATGGCACACACCAGATAGTGGTTCCCGCCGAAACGCCCCATGTCGCAATTAACGTGAAGGTGAGAAGCGCCATGGCACCAGTTACGTAATTTAATCACTTTATTCGCCATGTAAAATGTTCCGAAAATAAAACTCTTCCGACCGTGAGTCACTTCAAGAAGAAAACCCTTTCCGAACCGTCAAGACTACACAATTAGCGATAGATACCGTGTCAGTAAATCAGCACAGCATGTGTTGTCGCTTTGAACACGAAAAAAACATATTTTCAAATTTCCGCGAAATTAAAAAACATGAATTTCCCAGAAATCAATTGCAAACAATGTTGCCGAATAAACGAAACTTCGTTTGATTAACAAAATTGAGATTTCAAGACATTATTGATACATGCATAGAATATGATATTTGATAAGGACGTCAAATATCATAAGCCCTAAACCCAATAATTGTGTCTATACCAATGCTTATTATACAAGCTACCTAGTTAGGGATCTTTAACGTGTTCCTGAAATCGAACAGACACGGGTCCCGCGGCTTTACTTCTATTCCGACAGAAGGCCTGTTCAGGTATATATCTCTCGTCCGAAAAATTTCAGAGATCTCGGTCGGGAATCGAACTCGCGTCACGGGCACAGATGGCAAACACGCTCACCACTATGACACGTGAGACACATGATACATGCATAAAGTCATAACATCGCAGAGATGGGCAACAAATGTAATTTGAAATATCCAATAACCCCCCAAAAAAATAATATCATTATCCCGAACCCTACAAATGCGACGAATCTTACATGATTCATTAGAAAATAAGTCAAGAGAAACATTCCCAATCAAAATGAACAAACAACAATAATAAAAATCACCCAGGACACCAGACCAAGTATCAACCAGAGAGAACCAACTCATGTATGTGTTGCAAAATAATTCCAATCCTACTCAGGTAACCCTTTCCTCACCAATCTACCTGGACGGCGCCATCTTGTTTTCAATTTCGCTCGTAGACCAAAATATAAAGTGGGAGGGGGGAACCACATGAGGGGAGGCGACAACATATATAAATGAGGGGAGAGATTATTTGTAGGGTGGGGGTAAGGTGGGCATTAGGGGAGGGGGTAGGCAATTACCAGCGCGAGGCTACAATGGAGCAGGCTTATTACGTGTGGTGAGCATGCGAGGTGGTCCATTAGGCCACACAGGCAGCCACGTCAGCTCCAAATACTTTCGGCGCGGAGTAAAAAAAAAAATGGGAAAGAAAAAATTAATAATGCCTCTTAATTCTTCACACTTGCCGTTAAAGCATGTGTCCCTCGTAAACAGGCACAGGGTATTGAATAGGCGACAGGGGCGGACTGACTAAGGGCGGCGAAGAGCTCACCTGGGTCTCCCTGCCGCCCAATTTGAATTGGAGCGCGAATTCTCACATACTCGATCCACATCTTGTTAGTTACGAGGTTTGTCCACCCTTCATATGAGATGAACTTTATGAAAATGAAGCGTAGCCTATAGACGTGTGTTTTTTTGTAAATCTCATGACGACAATGCCGATTCGGATTTGAGTCAGCTATGGTAAAAAGCATTGCGACTTTGCGAATAACAATTTTCAAAGGCAAAATCTAATTACACGAATTCTTAATAAGAACACTTTTCAAAATGTATTGTAATTCCAAGATATCCCAAAATTAGAATTTATTAAACTACATTGTACGCGCAACTGATGCATAATTCAATCTGTGCTTCGAAATTCCACACAGCGGATCTGCAGCAACAACACTCCAGCAGCCAGAGTTCAAACACCTCTGAACTTCTAGTATTCGTGAATCGAGGAAGAAAAACGTTAAAAATGATTTATAACGATCATATTGAATATGTTGTCCGATGAATGACTAATCAGTGACTGACCGAAAAAAGCATGGAGGATTCAGACGATTATCCCTCGGCTACGCACCCGTCTATAATCCATCTATTTAGCGAGGGACAGAGTCAGGAATAGGCAAGGAATATAGGTGGGGAGGCCACCCACCTACAAAAATCCTTTCTATGGCCATTGTTTCCATGCAGCACCTTTGTTGGTGTCGCCCGCCATTGTTTAGGGCTTTGTAGACGAGACCATGTTATAAAGAGATAGATGCACGCTGCGTCAAAGTGTAGTCGCTCGCCTGCGCCAACTGCATATGAAGGGGCTCATTAACACGTTCAATATAATACTGGAGTATTATTACCTGTTGCCTCTATGAATTGGAAGCAGCTGCTGCTGCTGCTGTTGCCGAAAGATGAGACTGGAGAAAGCGAGATGCAAACTCTGTACAGTGCCATATTCGAGGGTTGAGATATATACAGAGTAGTGCTTAGTAACCGGACAGGAAACTTATATCAAATCGATTTGAACTGAAATGCGAGAGTTTACTCAAATATTCCCCAAGTATCATTTTCGAATTCATCAACGCGCAACTACAGAGTAAAATAGAGTTTCCATACTTTCAAAATGCCTGTAGTGCAATTAACTACAATTGATTGAATAAAGAAAAAAATGTGTTTTCACTTAAACCGAACGGTCCGATGAATAATGACTGATCAGCGAATGGACTTATTTAAAAATGTGTTATCGCTAAACTGTTAGAATTAATTTTTTTTAAATGACAATTTCCATATGACCAAATCCTAGGTGCTCCATCCTAGGAAGAAATGGAAATATAGCCATGGGACCCGTGTTTTACGACATCAGGGGCACGTTAAGAAATCATCGTATCACCATCTTAAAATTCTGATATTTTGATGCACATAATTTGGTGACTAATATCTCAGTTTCTCCGTTTAATGCTGAGTAAGAAAACATTATACTGACTTATGTTAGCGGCATGAAAAATCGATTAACAAACGTATGGATTTTTTTGGCCAGAACACTGACTCTTAGACGACAATGTTGTCGAACAGTAAAACCACAAAAGAGCAGACAGTGCGTCACACTCGTAATATTTACTAACAACTTATCTTTGTGCGAAGGCAACAGTCATTCCGTATATTTAGATTAAGTTCGTTCGCAGTAGTTGTGACAGGGAGAAAGAGTCAAACAGAATACCAGTTAACTAAGAAATCCGTCCGCAAATGCAGTGCACAGCGCCTGCACAACTATAAAACAAAAGATTATTTTTGTTTTCTGCTTTGACGTCTCTTTATTCTTACCTGGGCCCCGCAACACACTAGATAAAACTTATCGAATCTAGATGTTCGTGGCCCGAAATAGCAGCAACTTATATTGGCAGAGGTAGGTCTCTGCGAGAACGAGGCGCAAAGAAATATCGAAAAAGGCAAGTTTGGTGTGCCAGTTGCCAACTGGAACTAATTTTTATTTTCTCATGCTTGTGGATTTAGTCGTAAGGGTTCGGAACAAATCCTTCGTGGCAGATTTTTTCCCTCTTTTCGTTGGAAAACGTGGTATTCGATGTTTTTGCAAAAGAACATGTGCAATCGCAGAGCGACATTCTAAACAGAAAGTCTTTTCATGCATGCGGAACATCTTGAGACCCAAGCCAAGAAAGGCTGAGTAACTTTTTAAAAAATGATAACATACTTAAAGAATCGGCTCTCCCGGGTTGATAAATGGTTGGAGTGCCCGCCTACCGATCGAAGGGTCGTGGGTTCGAGTCCGTTAAACTTTCGCCCGTTAAAGATATGATAGATGGGTGATGGCAGAAGGATTGGTGGCAACTCTCCATCCAAAAAGAACGCTTACCACAGAAATACGGAGAATCTGGAAAATCTCCAACATTCTCGCAAAATTGAGCTGAAAGAATCTATTAAAATAAGGTGAACTCGTTCTCGATGCGCACATAGGTGGGCACTGAAGTCTCCGGAGGATAAACATATAGATACGTGCATACGCTTGCAAAAATCTATCTCCGCTCGGGTTACGTTAAGTTTCCACACGA
>JAQGBY010009040.1:0-10025 GCA_034698785.1 Mycogona germanica
CAAATTCTAGGATTCGACCCGCAGGAGAAAAAAAAATATGTTTTAAAAATTAATCAAAATGTGGGGAGAGGGGGTCTGTTTGTGCGAGGAGATTGTATTCCCCCGCAACAGGCTTGACGACAACAATCATTTTTTTTAGGTTCCCCCAACAGTACGTAGGCGAGGAGGGTTGGATAAATTTAAATCTCACCCCTCTACCCTCACACCATGCCCGCTCATCAAACGTCGCTTGCTGAGATTTCTTTAGTTTCTTTGTTTCTTTTGAGTGCCAGATTAAGTGGGTCACATGTGTGGACCATCGCAATTTCATTTAGAAACTTCGTTCAGACAGACGATTTGGCTTACAGATTGGTAGATCAACAGGGGTTAGACGTTTCGATGGAAATTAAAACTTGTCATTGCAAAATATCGACTGGAAACAAATGTTTAGCTGTTTCTTCAATGTACACATTGACTAAGTAACTTCCCGTCGTAGGACTCAATTCCTCAATTCTGTACTACTATATATATATATATGTGTGTACCTGCTTGGTTGAACTTCGTGTCTACCGCACCATTCCAATACATATTCACAATAATTGAGAGAGAGAAAGCAGAATCACTCG
Organism: Mycogona germanica; assembly: GCA_034698785.1. Lineage (NCBI taxonomy): Eukaryota > Metazoa > Arthropoda > Diplopoda > Chordeumatida > Chordeumatidae > Mycogona > Mycogona germanica. Next base: position 606 of record JAQGBY010009040.1, read on the forward strand.
GATATTGATGAATTTTCAATTTTTTGCAAATGACATGAGTTTTCGATCGGGACGCCAGCCAGCACGGAGCCACCCACCGCCATCTGCGCAGGCTTAAGAGATAAAAGCGTTTCCTGACACAAACACTTGACAACCGGCCCACTTGTGAGTGGATGTCGAGACATGGTAATGTATATTTATGCATCAACAGTTCCGGCAACCAATCGCACCACAATGGCGGCTCGTCCGTAAATTTGTTGGAGTAGTCTCGCAGGAACTGCGTAGAAATCAATGATGGCTCATCAATACTTTAACGAGAATGGAAATTGACAAATGCATTCGAATAAGGGTTCATCCTAATCGCCAAATGGAAATGAGACATCCTGGGTCATCCGGGCTGCCCCCACATGACGAGCCATCACTACTTCGGCGTGAATGGAATCAAACGCTGATCAGAAACTAACCTTTGCGCATCTCTATTCATCACCGATTTTTGCATTGCCAGCCAGTACATGACACCAGTCTAAAAAAGCTTTGCCAGACACGAAAAAAATACTCTCAGTGTAGTTTGACAGTTGCACGACGAGTAGGAAGAGATCATCATTTTTATCCATGAGTCTACCCGTACACGTAATACACAAGAGAAAGGCGAAAGCGCTACGAATTCCATCCCACAAAGTGGAATTCGTAAAATGAGAAACGCGAATGGAAGAGACGAACAAAAAGTGCAGTGGCGATGCCACTTTCCAACACAGCGAGGGTCCACCAATAAGTAACGTCAATCTGCAGCTGAACGTTGTGTTGGCCTTATATAAGTACTAGTATTTCAAAGCGGGAACAGAGAGACAAATCGATTGCACCACCAATCGATCAAACTGTTCACCCCTATAATACATGAACGGAAGTCCGGAAAACCGAGCGACATGCCCGGTTGGGGTTTGAAAAGCAAGTTGTGGAGGAAAGTGGGGTGGCGGCGTGAATGGTGCGTGGCCAATTATTTTCCCGCTGGTTGCCCACAGTCGAGCTTGGTGAAAAATATTACACGCATCAACCACTAAGCCAGAAGAAAAAATGCTTAGAAAAACAATATAAACATCAAATCTTAACGCATCAATAAATGACGGAAACCCCCAAGTTTCGGTGGTTTTGTCTCTTTTCTATAATTACCGTAAAAACTAGTTTTTCATCAAACCGGTCTTGACTGCCTTAGGCCATCAACTTTTGCAGGGATACGAGTGTCAAAACCAGTTCGGCACAAGCGTACCGGGTTATAAAAGTCGAGATCCATCCAATTCCTCCTTGAAGTAGGCGTTGAAGCTGGTGTTAACGCGAAACAAAAGAGGTTCTGCGTCAAATTCTGATTCTGAATAAATATGGATATATTTTTACTTTTACTATTGGGCATATTTTCAACCAGTTATTAACATCGCCAACTAGTTGGAAATTATTTCAAACATGGATATAGCCGATCCAGATATTCCGAAACACGGAGGCAGCTCCTCTATAATTCAACGCTCCAACGTGGAACGGCGATCGAACGCGGCCAGGCTTAGCGAAACAAGGAAGTGCTTTAAGAACGATGATGGTCGAACCCAGTCATTGAACATGGGGCGGTCAAACATGATGACGCAGTATTCAGTCGGCAAACAGGCGATGGTCAACGGCAGTCATTGCCATTTTCGAAAAGCAGTTCCAGTACGTGAAAAATATTTTTAAGTGTCATTCCAATGGCTTCTCACTTTTACCCAGCACAGTCATGTGGAACGGACTACCCAGTTGTAATGCACTGTAGTGACTATACGCGAGTCCTTTTTTCTCCTGGGCTAAACACCTCGCCGTACAAGCCATAAAACTAGCATACGTTAGTACATGGTAATTAAAACACGGATGAATATGGAGTGCGAGAAACAATGCTTATCGTAAGGTAATTCAAAATAAAAATATGTCTGGCCACGAGGAGACTCTTCCCTTTCGTGAAGCAGGTCGGCCTGCACAAATCCATTTCTTGGCAGACAAGAAAATATAAAGCGAAATGGCGTGTGACAGTTTTGCGGAGATGGATGTGGAAATGTCAGATCCATAAAATGAGATTTGGTACAGCGCACCAAAAAAAAAATGGATGACAAATAAATTGAAGCGATTAGCTGTGACGAGGACGCCCAAAATGTATGGCAGTAATTTTTGTATTAAATGGCTACAAATTGTGCTAACTAAATTTTTTTCTCCAATCAACTGCAGTCAACCGCACTAAATTAAAAAGGATCAAGGTAATACTGCCCTTAGACACGGACCCGAGCTGGCAGAAATTCGCACACATTTTTATCATAAAAGGGCCAATGACAAGTCGAAAACTCTGAAATCATTAACAAAATCTCTGTTCTACAACGTCCAGTTGGCGATGGAACTAAAAACATCAATATCTCACTTACATAATCTATTAGTTTCTAGTCTTTGTGAAATACACAATAACAATGAACAGTGTACATGCAACCTAGAAACACTTGAGGTAAGGAAGGGGGGGGAGGTTGACGAAACCTCCATACGATTGTCCTTTTTTTCGGTGAACTCGGTTACCAGTGTCAAGTGCACGCTAAACGCACATGCACTGGAGCGCGTTCACAATCACAGCCAATCGATAATGATGCCATCTCGCTGTCCTAAAGCAGACCGTTTCTTCGTTCAGTGTAGAAAGGCAAGCTACGAGTCTGGATAAGCCTAGTAGGTCTTCGCTGCTCTGGGAATAACTCCAGACGAATGCGACGAACAGTATCCAATAGTAGGATTATTCCATATTCGCCTTGCATAGTATTTTGGTCTCCAACCGATCTTAGAAGATGACTGATAGAACGCACGCACATGCATGTACACAGATGCTTAGACAGTGATGCTTCGAAACCAAAAAGAATATATATTACACGTAAATCATCTCTTTAAAATATTATCATACTCATTACAACAGCACAGGTGTGATGGAGTAATTAGTCGTTATTGTTTGTACAACTCGCAAAATAATTAAGGCCATGTACTGTGTATGTATGTACTGTACACCTTCTCGTGTTTATGGTGAACACGGGGAATTTTGCGACCACTCAGTGGCTTTTAAAATCCAGACACTATTTTTTGTGAAATTGGTTCGATACTCAACCGTTCCTTCATTGCAGGAGTGTATGATGTGTGTAGAAAAAGTATGAGGAAGGTTAATGCTATTTAAGTACTGCACTAAACGACCACCACATGTACCCACCCAACTGCCCGGCGAACAATTTGGGACCATCAACGTCATCGCATTGGAGCCGACTTGGCATGTCGGTCGAGCGGATGGAAGACCGAATAGCACTAGCATTACAGTAGCCAGAACTCGCCAGTCATGGCATATCAAGTTTATTAGACTTTTTGGTCTATCGACGACTGTGGCGCCTTCGACCTTTTGACACGCAGAAATGCCACACAGGTTTTCTGCAATTCCCGAGCAACGATTCAGCCTGGTGCCTCAGACAGGCTCAGAAACACGCCACCAGTTATGAATGTATGTCTAGCGCATATTTACACAACTGACTCGTGGCCAAATTAATCATGCGACTGTCAATTGTCTTGCTTTCGCCAGAAATATGAGAATGAGCCAGTAACCAGACTGTTGACTGGAACAAAAACATTCGTCAAGTGGTTCGACTGTCTGCGAATTTTCCCTGTTTAGCCAATTTTCGGTTTCTGAAACGTTTCCATAAATTATTTTTAGTTTTTCAGAATATGACACAGTGATACTATTGCGAATTGATGTATATAAACAAAAGATTGCATTTAGATTTGCGACATGTACATTTAAGTAAATGCACAATGAGATAATATAACTCATTGAGGGGAGATATGCGAGGATTTGTAATGAACCAAAATGACAACTTGTATTGTCATTTAGGATCTGGAAGTTTCACTAATGAATGCACTTACAAAATTAAATGCGCCTCACGTACAGTAAATTTCCAACGACAATCAACATGTATTTAGATATTTGTTAAATCACAAACAGCACCTTAGAAGAACACACGGCAAGTGGTATTGTACAGTGCACACGACTTACTCTTTTCACAAACTAGCTATAAACAAATCTAATGATTTCTGGGTTTACAAGATGCATTCGAAATACTCGTTAAGATACAGTAATGCCAGACGAGATGGCATGAACACCATGTACCCGAAACTAACGTAACCAAACCAACTACTGTACATGGTAATCTTACATGTACTCTAGCATATCAAAAAACGAATATAATTATTACATGCATGGAGCAAGCTAACGGCTGGTCTGATGTTTCAAATATTTTCTCAACAGCCTACGCTTAAATGTTAGGCATACCTAAAACCGAACTCCAAACAAATGTGGCACGACTTTGGCATTATAAACACAACTTCGGTAAACAGCTTTCCGTAACATCTCAGAATGTACATATTATATCTCCTGATTCTCCTCCATCCACTACAAAAAGAGCTCGATAATCGAGTGATGGCTACTACTACAGGCAGCGCCTTAAAACAACCACACTCGAAAAATATGTAAAAAGTAGACTAATTTACATTACTAGTCGTCGATTTTACACGGCTCTGTCCCGTGCTCATTCACTTATGCTTTAAAAAGAGCTCGATAAATAGGAAAGACTCGGGGATGCCTAGGGTGCTGGGGGAGATAGGACTAGCCTAGGCCTAATCGGGGCCTAGGTTTTAGCCCCAACTGGAGAGCGCTTCGCAGCCTAAGCAAATGATTAATAATGGCGCGTCGCCGAAGATTTGAGACATAGACACAAGATAAACATTATTTTGACTACAATAGTGTCACGCTATGAAAGTTTTACAATGAAAAACCCCACCACAAAAGTATTTCATTTCAGCGTTAAGCCCCGCACACTTCCCCTCCTCTCCAACAACCCAACCACCCTTCGGAAAGCAACATGGCCAGAGCCCAAATCTCACCGGCTAGGCCGAAGCTGATGCGATTTTTCCAAACGACGTCAGTCCATGCATGAGTCACGAAATCCGATTCCGTTTTCACAGAGTTATCCGCGCCACGTTTAATCCACACAGCACCGGTCGACTCACTCGATGGTCCGATTTAATTCACTTTCACCGTCTTTTTCGCCACCAGAAAAACAATGTCAATCCATCCAGAGACCCACTGACCCACTTTCGTCAACTTTCCCAGCAAGCTGGCTCGCTCAAGCCATTGCCACGCGTCACCAGTGTCTAGCCGCTACGCCAAAGTCTCAGCAGCTCTGGCCGTTTCACAAATCAGGCGGCTGCCTTCTGCCTGGCACTTCGCACGACGCTTGTCTTTAATGGGTCGCGACGGCAATGTGAAACATCCTACTGCTAGAGGGGGAGCGAGCGCGGCCAGAGCACTGCCTCTAACCACTAGTGCGCTCTCTCCCCCTCGGTTTACCTTTTGCTTTTTTTTGGACGCCTTCCCCTTTCCCGCGATACCCCGGATGAGCTCGGAGGCTCGCATTCTGATTTTGTAGTTTCTAAATGCAAACCGCTTTCTCAATCAATCATTGTTGCTCGATTCGCATTTTCCTAAATAGCGAGCGCTTTTAAGCAATCTACCAACATACGTCTCAATAGCTTAAGCTGGTTTCGCAATTTTTCCTAAAAAGGCCGAGGCGCCAAATTTTAAAACTCAAATGAAACCAATTATTGTGCTGTTTCTTTCGATTTTAAACCTATTTGATGACTCGAATTTCTGACAAGGGAAAAATTATTGTCGACAGGATCACCTAAAAATGAGAGCATATGATGCATTTAAAACAAATTCGACAAACACTCATTTTTGAAAGCTGATTATTTCGTCTACGCCACGTTAAGTATCAGAGGTTTCCTCACTTTTGTTAATTATCGATTCTTAGTTTATGAAAGAAAATAATTAATTAACCTTCCTTTCCTCAACAAACCACATTCCATCTGGAAATATTAAAATAGACAACCAATTCAACGATTTCACATTTAAGTTTCCTACGTTTTTATTTGATCCGGTTGGCATCCCTTGACAACATCAGAAAAATAAAAACAGTACATATATATTTATTCGTATGTATATCAGAAGCACTTAAAGCAATGAAAATCGATAAATTCTGTCATTTGCTTTATTTAATATTGGTATTTGTACTTGAGCTTTATAACGTGCGAGCATTGTGCTAGAGCATTTTGCATTTTAAACAAGGAATCCGTGGTAGGTCAGTTTTTATATTCACTTTTGAAGACAGAAGCCGACAGTAATTTCTCGCATTTCTATGAAATTGTATATTTGGAAAAGTAAAAATCGTAAGTCATAAGATTTTCATGCATAGAAATCACGACTCTTCAATTCATAAAGAGCGATCCTAAGAACAGTTATGTCGAGGGGATTGTAGGGGGAAACACAATCAGCAAACAGTAACACAGTGTCGAAGCACTAAGAGGGATACATAAACTCATGTAGTGCTATTCACTACACTGATTGAAATTTTAAAAAATCTATTGCGACACTTATTCAAACAGAACTTCAGTGCGTTTAAGCGTTGAGCATCTTTGGTTCATGCGATACATTTTGTTCAGCAGTATCTGCGAGATACTCGACATTTGTTCGACATGGGCACGTACATTGGAATCGGTTGGTATGTGTGAAGTTAATAAATCTTATCTGTGCTATCAAATGTAATACCGTTGCAAATGGGAGCTGCACTCTTTGACTTCTGAAAGACTTGTGTGATAACTTATTAATACTATCAACATCACAGCTCTAAGCGACAACATAGATGGGCAGCAACGAATGCCAACGATGCGATTGTGCGACATATCAAATCTTCTGTGCATAAGAAAGAGTTCCTGTACAATGAATGGTAATGAAACATTAATAGGAAAATTATGTGCAATAACGATGACGAAGAAATTAAAAAATAATCGGAATGCTTTATTGAATGACGTATGTAGACGATGAAACCTACCCTTTCATACGTGGGCCAACTAACTAAAAAAAGCAAACCTTTCTGCAATGCAATACTACTCCAACTATCTACCGACTAGTAACGAGAATACTAAAATAACTGGCCACCAAAAATAATAATGAAACATCACGATAATTGAAGTTGTTCTTTCCTATTGTAGAAGTTTTGTGATTCCAACCCATGCTCACCATATCACATTCAGGTCATGCCTGCACTAGTAATACGGATAGAAACTCAAGAACCTGAGACAGGTCTTGCAAGTCAGTATTGGAATGAATTCTGCGTACACTCCAATCAGGGATCCACACTTGTGAATAAAAGCAAGAGTCTGACAGCGACCAAAATGATCAGGTCACCAGAAAGCAGAGACCTTCGTCCGCGTTGGCGGTTACCGGTTCGCGTGCCGGATTCGGCACCAAGACCTTCCACGACGGACCGGCCACATCGGTGGCTAGAAGCCAATCACTTGCCGCGTCGGAGTTTGAGACCATTTTTTGGTTGGCGGCCACCATCAAATCTGATGACCTCGACTGTCGGATCTGGTGCGAGGCAGCAGTTGAAGGAATGACGGCCCGATGCAGGTAGATGCATCCAGCGATGGGCACCACAAGGAGTAGAGGATGACAGGTGAAGGTGGGCCTAGTGCAGGCACACAGTAGACAGAGAACCTGCGGGGATGCGGATGAGTATTGTGAATTAGTATATAGTTACCAAATGCAATTGTCCTATCGGGCCGAACCGAAACATATCGTGGGCACCTCCTTTTTCAGCATATAAATGTCGTGAATAAAAGACATGATAAAATATTTTGGTTAGTCGCTCATCAAACAAAATGACAAGTTTGACACGCTTTACCTCCATTCCGAAAGAAGGCATTCGATGAAATTTCTCTCGCCCGAAAAATTCCGAAGGTATCTGCAGGAATCAAAATCACGATTCGGACATTGAAGGCAAGCATGCTAACCATTACGCCACTCGACACAGAAGCGTTAATGATTGGAACAGCCTCCCCAAATTAAATTCCCATTCCTCCTCTCCTTTAAATCCAGACAACGGTCTTGCCGCAAATAGCCCACCTGTACAAATCTGCACAAGCTCCCATCAGTTACGGAAATCACCCTAATGCCATGGCGCGGCGATAATAAGGTATAAATCTAGTATAAAAATTAAATTGTTTTAAATAATTCAACCCTTCCCCAAAACCGACCTGCAAGTAGATCAAGAAGCCCACCAGACCGAGGAGTGGTAGAGGCAAGTCAGCTACGTGATGCCAGAATCCAGCATGATCGCCGTCGCGGTCATCCTCGTCATCGGCACGGGGGTCGAGTGGCAGGGCGTCCGGATCCACGCGGACGTCGGCGGGATGACTGCGTCGCACGTGGTCCACCGCGTAACGACCGAAGCGCTCGCTCACCTCGAACAGATAGTAACAGGCGGCCACGGTGGCCACCAGGTAAAGAAAGATGAGCAGCCAGGCCACCCGCTGGCGGAACTTCATGGTGGGCAGGCCGAGACGTGGTGGTGGCGGTGTCTCGTGCCAGACGGCGGTGACCTACACACGGGGTAAATAAATCCCTCTGGACTCGACGAATTTGCTCATACAGTGAACATGGCACAGTACTTGAGAACAAGAACAGTGCCGAGCACAACGTGTAAGGCATCCACTTTATATGGCCTAGTACGTGTCAAGACGTTGCGGCAGCTAAGCTTCACTTATATGTATAATTATTAGCTGTCATAACCTATGTCCCCATGATCTTAACCAACATTTTTCTAGCAAGGGTCTATGGTCCTAGGCCTATGTCATATCAGCAGAAAGAAATTGTACATGCTCATACCAGCTTCTTGGAAGACGTTCCCGGTACATATTCGATTAGTGAGCATACACAGGACTTGAGTTTCAATACTGGAGAGTCCTTTTTAATCTATAAAAGTAACAGAAACGTCAAAAATTTATAAAAAGATGTATCTGAAACTATCAACAACCAAAATATTTTGACTCACTATTTACATCGTCTGCTGTTGGTTTCCAGGCTAACCACTAGGTGACAAATTGGCGCTAGAAACTCCTTATGAGACTAGACTCACCAGTATGTCTATCCATCCAAGCTAGAATAACCATGAGAACTCTTTTTCATTCTGGTTATGCTAGACACCTTTCTTTTTTACTACCATTACTCGATTTACGCTTTTCCAGCCGATGCCTGACGAATTTAAATTTAGCGCGCCATGTTGCGAAAACATTTCTAAATTTGATAAAAGTAGAAGTTGACGATCGACCCGTTGAGTTTGCGTTTCGATAGTCTGGGTTCGAATCCACAAGTTTCCAAGATAATGGACAAACAAAGACAGACAGGAACCAAGAATTATATAGTAAAGATATAAAATTTTTATTATGATGTGATTTTCAAATGCCTTATATGGAACAATCAACCCACAACCAGTGATCAAATTCGGCACTAATTACTCATGC
>JAQGBY010009041.1:0-10025 GCA_034698785.1 Mycogona germanica
GAGAAAAACAGATCACGCCATCTGATATAATCTGGAACAGTGAGCCGTCCCCTGCACTGGATATTTCTTTATATTACATGAACTGTAAGTCGCGGGGGCCGAATTGTGACACGAGACAAGGGAGGAGGCCCTACCTCTTCCCCGTCACACCATGATAATTTTAAGACAAGGTGCGACTTGGCATTCTAAACGCCCCCGCAATATTGTAGCGTTCTTGAATCACTGTACGAAAAAAATAAAAATGTAGGTAGGAAGTGGGAGTCGGAAAATATGAATCTGCACTCCCAGCGTAGCACATACAGCGGCGGCAGTTCGCAAGAGGCAGATGACAGATAATTCCTGGAAAAAGGTGGGATGTGATTAGGAGGGAGTTCTGAATAGATCCTCGTGACCTGCACACTCAACCGGGGGTTGGGGCTATGCAAAATTACTAGGTCGCCTCCTGGGGGGTTGGGGTTAGGGCGAACACGCTGGTGGACCTCCTTAACAAATATCTCGGAGATCAACCGGGGGGAGTAGAAGTGGAGGGTGATGCGGTGGAAGGGATCTGGTAACCCCAACTAGACACCGGAAAGCTGTCAAATTTTATCGAGTGGGAACGATTAGGCCTTACCCCTACGGCCGGTAACCGAAACGAAATCTGAGTTACACAGCCGAGCATTCAAAGTCTTTCGACGTAGGGGGCGAGTTGTACCAGCGAGTCGGGAGAATGAGGTGTCTCATGAGATTATCTACCGCGCTAGGCGCGCGCCGTCTAGCGGAGATCAAATAGTCGCGCACCCCACTTTCGATGGACTTTCAACGCGGTAGAACAGAAAAAAGCCGGCAGGCATCCCCCTGTGCCAACAAATCGCGGCGTCGCCGGGTTGGACGATCGGGGCGTTGTTTTTTTTACTTCCCCACCACCCTGAGGGCCGGGGTGGGGGTTGATTTGGGAATTTATATACATGTACTCACGTCGGTCTTCTTGTGAAGCCCGTTCCTATGGGTGGTTCCGTTCTGCTGGTGGTAGAGTTTGTCAGTACGTTCCAGAGAGTCTCCCGATCGGCCATTGCATTCGCATTCGCCGCACACAACATCGTCCACCATTTTTCGGAGAGATAAATATTCGCGCAGCACTTGAGCGGGTGGGGAGAGCCACGGCGACGCGTGTGCATACAAGTGATCGGAGCGAGACTAAAAGCGAATTGGTGGCGCCGTCTGTCGAGCGGCCACAACGCCGATGCCAACGATTGACGGATGGGGTAGAGGCCGGAAGCCGCTGCTCTCCTCGTGTGGTGGATTGTTCATAAATTGTTGAATCGGGAACAAATACGAAATAGTTCGAGTTTATAAATGTCCATGTTGCTCAAATAATAGTTGGTCAACAGAGCATTTACTTTAATTGCCTTGGAATCAGAAGCCGTAAGTGTACGTTTTCTGGCGTTGAACCATCAATCTCTTTGATTAATTTATCCCTTTTTTTTAGTGGAGGCTGGTTCACATTGAAGCCGCAAGGTTGGATATTTCCACCTGGGAGCTGTCATTGTTATTTCGCTATATGTTTGGTGGAAGAAATTAATTTTGAAAAAGATTTTGGGAATATCTCCCAAATAGTATTTTTAAATTTTCTGCACTATTTAAATATTCTGATTAAATTTAAAATTTAAATGTAATAGTCTGCCGAGCATAACTTAAAAATTTCAATAGAAAATAAGGTGTCAACAGCAATAAACGCCAATCTGTTGGATGTTTATAATAAATGTGTTGTTTATAATTTTTATGAATTTCTATCTTTTACAAATTTGTTGTTATCCAATTATTTCGTAATCAAGAGAGTGATTACCAAAGTAGGAGTACACTAATGTGAAACTACCCCAAGTATGCTTTTAGAAGTTGTCTGGAGTAGCTAGAAGATGGAGACACCAGTTAACTATTTTTCAGACGCCTCCCTATTGAAGTGCGTCTGCAGATACGAATATGAGCGCGAAGTAAATTACTTTTGCGAATATTATTGATAGTAATAAATAGCTTAATTAAACATATTGTTCTCGCCACAAACCGCAAGACCACTTTTACTTTACCCAATAAAATTGTTAATCCTAGGAAATTATGAAATTCGTATTTCTTTTAATGTGAATATTTACAATAACTGCACGAGATGCCTCACGTCAATACTAATTCATTGAATTATAAATAAGCAACAAATGAAATATCTCACTGTATTGTATGGACAAATTACCTTTATTGAAACTCCATGGTTACTACACTGTCAAAGAGCATATCTCATCACACCAAGCATCAAATTAATCCTTTGTTTTTTAATATCACAACAACCAGCAGCCATTTTATTCCCCCAACGAAACTAATCTTCCTTGTTTGTTTTCCAAATAGGCAAGTTTACATATTCTATAATCAATGCTTGGCAAACTTCATTAAAGATGAAATATCTAAATTGGAAACATTAGTTAATTATGTACAATCAGATCGTGAAACAAGCGCAGTACAGCTGTCTAGCTTCCCAGGTGAACCATGCTGGAGGCTGTTTTCTAATTTATTTTTAGTTTGACTACCTGCACTAGAGAAATATTTAATGGCTATATGGTACTACGGAAATTTGTGACTAAAATTACTTTAAAATCAAACAAGAAATACCATCGGGTTGCCTTCTCCATACCTCAATGTAGCCACCGCCTCAATCCCAGCAGCAACGTGTTAACATAATTCAAAAAGCCTACAATACTTTTTATCCAACCAGACCATGTTTTAAATTAAGAAACTTATTTTATCCATTAAACCGTATGAGATGGATGACAGCAACACTTAATGAGGTTACATTAAAAAAACATCCCAGGTAAGCAAAAGGGTGCAGTACGTACGTTCCAAGTTAGTTTTTCTTTTTTTTTTAAAAATGGCCCGATACATCTACATAACAATTGAAAAAGAATTTCCCTTTAAATTTAATAATCTTGAATAAGATCTATCGAAAGTCTAAAATGACATTGGCGGTTATTAGTGAACCCATACTTTAAGTGGGAGAAAGGCAAGGGAATTTCTTCCAGACACCTCTTATAAGATGCCAGGAGACGGGCGGCGGTAAAGGGAGATAGGGGAAAGAAGTTTGGAGAAAAAGCGCCAAAAAGACACTAACAAATGTTACTAAAATAAGAAAAATCTACAAATCGACACAACATTAGCGACCGGGGTAAATACTTTACAAGCGGCGTCGCAGCGCCTCAAATATCTGTCAATCAGCCCCCGCGGTTAGTGAGGGAGACTGCCAACAATTGCTCAAAACAGATCGTTGCAAATTTGTGTAATTACAAATGTATGCATATAATAATATATATATATAAGTTTTTACCAACATGAAAAACACCACTGCCTTGGTTATGAAACGGGAGAGGAAGAGGAGACCAACAGAATCGTTTGGGGGAGAAAAAAAACAATAACTGAGCTATAGACATAGACGACGCGAGAGGTTAGTCAGGCAGATGGGGAGGACGTTTATAGTAAGCATAAGTGGCAGAGACTTCCAAAAAAGAGCAACAATCTCGTACCAACTTGGAGCAAAAGGGCGATGGCATTTTTTTGTTGTCACTCAAGAGTAGGGGGGAGGAGATGGGCGAGGAGCCACCAGCCGAGACTACGGTCCAACTTAAGTACGTCCAAAGTGTTCCAATATTGGTGGAGCGGGGGAATGGTTGGGTCTGGGATCGTAATAGTCGTGCAGCTTTGTTTATGCGTAAGGCAGAAACGCGGATCTATGGGCAGAGTAAATACGAGATTTGTATAGGGGAGGGTATACAATTTCGGTATAGAGGCATATAAAAGAGCGTTGGCTAAAGGGAGGAGGCGCCGCGTTGAGGGAGGTCAAGAGACAATACGATGAGATCCAAAGATCGGGGCGGTTCAGCGGGTGGCGTCCACAAGCGAAATAAAAAGTTCATTTTCATTTGATCATTTTGGACTCCAGATTTATTTAGTGAGGTCGGGACTCAAGACCTATTTATTCAGTAAGTAATACTATAGTTCTTATTTAACAGGAAAGGGTTGAGGAATTTTGTTAACATTTACGCGAGGGTGTAGCAACTTCAGCCAGTCTTTGTGAGCCGCCTACGGCTGCTTGGGTTTTTGGCCAATTGGCACTTTAGCTCGGATCCTAGAGGTGGATTAAACAATAGGAAACCTTTAGAGAACAGCGACACTGACCAAAACTCAATGCGGAAAGTTTACAAATTATACAAACCGATATAAACTGAACAAATTTAAGCATAAGTGAAAAAGCAATTTGCAATTTTTTTTAAAATGCCAAAATCACATCTATCGAAATAAATGGTCACTTACTTTCCATAGACATCTCCAATTTGACCACATACAATGCCGATGTAGTGATCTATCTGGACCTGAAAATAAGGGCAACATTTTTATCTAAGAATTATTTTATTTCACGTTAAAATTATTTTAAGAAAATGTTTTAACAACTTTATTCTACCTACGTCACAAGATATTAAATGAATTGCAAGTTTTGTCGTACATACCTATACGCTAAAAAATTTAAAACGCCAAAGACGCATATTTAAACTTACCTTGTATGTTTCATAGACTTTTGGTAATGTGAACAGGGCAATGAATCCTAAACGAAACAAAATTCACAAGATTCTCATTTCCAAGACGAATATTTAATGAGATCCACTTGGGAATAACAAATATCAAACCGCAATTTCACGCAGCGATTTTAAACTCACCCAAAATGAACAGCGTCAGTCCGTTGAACCATGATCCGATGTATGTGAAGACCCACAGAACAAGAGCAAACTGTCAAAAAAAAAAAAAAAAAAAAACAACAAGCAGATCTTTTTAGATCAATTTAACAGGAATGCAACGGTCCTTAAATTCCTTTTCAGGGCTCGTTTATTTGATAACACTAAAATTTGACTTGCAGACACATCCCACTTAACAGATTCGCACCTAGCGCACCAGTTTCATTTGCAAAAATAGAATTGACCAACTGGGTAACCTGTGCACGAGTCTCACCCCAAAGTGCCACCGGCATTTACATCCACGTGATCAGATTCAGATTTTACCCTACAACCCCTTTGACCGGTAGACAGGCGTTCTATAGGTGGGCAGGACGCAACCAACTTTTAGGGTAGACTCCAACTAATCATGATGTTTCAAAATGACTGTCACGCGACGTCTTACAGCTTTTTACACTATCAACCGTGGCGACACCTACCTTTAAGGAGTCCACGAGATCCTCCACCAAAAACAGGCGACGAAGCCGACTCGCCGTGCACTCCAGATGCTTCACAAAGATCTCTGCTCCGTCACGAACCTTGTCACTGGGAAGGGTAAGGTCCACCTCCAAGTATTCCCTAGAACACAAAATCACAAAATTTAGAATGCAAGGAATTTGTAAACTCTCCCAAACGCTGCACATACACATTACATGAACAAGACGACTCACTCGTATGTCTCATTTTAACCATAAAAATGGTTAACAAGACAAACCTTTTATGGAACCAATCATGTAGAACAAACTGCAATCGTGAATGAACTCGACAATTCTCAAGATGCAGACAGCAAAAAATATGTCACCACTGAAGGTGAACCCACAATAAGAAAGTGGTGCCACTAACGCTAAATTGATTAGCAGGGCATTTCAAAAATCGGCCAAGTCGCAGTGGATGCGAAAGGCAATCAGTGACACTTTTCGAAGATAAACAGTCAACACGAACACTAATGAATTTCGAATTGATTCAGTTCCCCTGGCCTTAAAGTGGATCGAGCTCGTGCACTGCGCAAAAAACCATGCGGTCCATATAAAATAATAGGAAGCAAACATTAAAATTTAGATTAGGCACAGCGTATGAGATCAAAGTCTGCGGCAGCTTTGTTTACGAGTTGCAGATTCGACCTGGTGGGTGGTTGGTACAAATGAGTCACCAGTCGCACGGCCGTGACAATCAATAAGTACACGTCGAAATCAATCAGGCGAAACAAGTCATGCCCGACTAAACGCGCACGTAGTCGGCAGCCTGAATTTTGATAAGCTGTGATTAGTTATCTATTCGTCGAGCAACAAAAACCACTCCTTGCTACAAAGGCATCTGAGCCCCACCTGTAAACAAAAATATGACTAGATTTAAAACATGTTTTAAAAAAATAATTCGTTCAAAAACGAAAGAGTTAAAATGCAAGTACTGCATACTGCGCATTTCTTTTAAAATAGATCCCGCGACGACGTTAATACGACGTTGTATAACCCACGATCAAATTATTTTAGAGATTATGCTTTTCAGCAACGAGCTACAACTGCTATCCCTTTTTAACTCTCGGCCACAAATTAAATTATCGCTCGAAAAATGTCTACCCATTACTTGTTTGAGAGCCTAAAGAATAAACTCTAAGGAAAACATGACTACGTGGAAGCCGCCACCAGAAATCGGCATAATTAAAACATTACTTTCGAGTGCCCACATTTTCGATAGAAACTCGCAATATAACCTAAACTGAAACCCACCCACCACACCGAGCCTGTACTAGTGAATTTTAATGAAACTGGATTGTTTTCATGCACGGTGCGCGGTTTCGTTGCACAGCGTGTCCCCCCGTCGACAAGAGACCAGAGACAGCAGCGCCACCTACACCCCATAACCCGCCGCCACTGCACACCAACCGATCGATAACGGGCGACGGCGAATGTGGGAGGCCGACAAGGGTGGCGTGCCACCAGTAGTAGCGGCCAGGCAATGGGGCCCGGCGGAGCCCGCCACTAAATTGCCAACCAGCCCGCTCGGAGGAGTAAGTACGTCGCCGTACAGTCGTCTGAAACGGCCTTCCGGTGTCGGCGCGAGCAATCCCCGCTGCAACGACGCGAGCGGCAAACACGACAAGCCGAGAGCAAAACTGAGTACTCGCCACTTCCACTCGCCATATTATTGATCCGCGCGTTCAGCGAGCATCACATGGAGCTGGTTCACAATGCGTAATAGTATATCTAATCCCCCCCCACACACACACACCATAGCACCCCACTCGGCACTACAATATGTACCCACCAGCAGCATTGGATGAGGCCTATGGCGGGGGTCATTACGCACAGGCACATGGCCAACGAATTTGAAGGAGCGACATCCAGACTGCCATTATTAATTCGCAGGAAAATAGGACTCGCATCGAGGTGATGCAATACTGCACTAATCATTTGACCAAGTGCCAAGTTGTGCCAGAGACAGCGCCGGACCAAAAAAAGAACAGAATCGGCGACAAACGCCCCAAATAAAATAGAATAACTATTAATTAATAAGAATAAACTACAATGAAAACCACTGCAACTGACGAAAGAAACACAAACGATGACTCTTGTTAAGTCCTTTTTCGTCCGGCGCTGTCCCAGGCACAACTTGCTATTCATTATTATTCAAGGTCTTATTCTCATTTTTGAATGTTATTTGCATTGATCAGATCATACTGGATAGAGATTTGATTGATCACTTACAAGACACAGCAGCAGCTGCAAGATTAAAAATAAAACACATTTAATCAATAACCGGTTTGTCAAAATCACGACACTGACATTTGGTTCGCATTTAAGTGATAACTAGCAAGAGGCGGTTAACTTCATACACATAGTAGTGGTAAATCATTGATTCATCATGCTGAACAGAAAAATCAAATGATACACCATAACAATCTTGGTCTAAAATAGATAGATATAATCCTACCACGCATCGCCTTATATTATTTATCTTTGTCAAAGATGCACCACTTACTGGACTATTCAACGCAGTCGATCCAGGTGTGAGCATTTTATTTTTAGCGATCATAGTTAAGAGCAGACGCAAATTCCTCCATGGTAAACATCCGCAATCAATTTTCTAACCGTGCACCTCTCTGGTGCTGCGCTACCAGAGCTGAATCATCACAGCGTCGCCACTTTGTCTACATATACCCACTATATCATTTTAGAATACAATTTGTGAACAATGTTTCAGTAGTCCCAGCACCACCTCACCACCCACAAAAAAGACATTAATGCAAGCAAGCAAGCACGCGTTCAAACGATATCACCCCGTTGACATTAGACGACTTTGAGGTTCAATACAAACAGACACCCATCTATATAGAACGCTTATCATGCGCAGAATTCCAGTTTCGCATCACTAATTGAGATCATATTTTTTGCGTCGGACACTGCGTTCGTCTATCAAGGTTGACTGCGTGGCGAAGCACGATGACGACCGCCAACTCATTTCTTTTTTTTTTTAAATTGTGGAGACAAGTCTACCTACAAAAACGCAGCATGGTGCTGCACATAAAAACAATTTCGTGTGTGCTTGTCATTAACACGCAATATTGCTGGCCATTAAACAGTATATCCGCGAGATCCCCCTCAAGGAGACATTAACGATTAAGTCAAGACTTTGAAAGCTACGTGGATAAAATAAAATGCCAACACCAATGCGCACCTTTCGAGTTCTAACCCCTCTCATGGGTGGAATAAATGATTAAATTGATACCCATCCAGCCTCACATTTTCAGAGTGTTCCGTGATCATGGGTTCCGGTGGAATTTCATTTGATATTATTTAACGTTCACTCTTGAACACCAAAACGGTTTCATGCGGCCACATTCGTCGATAAACATTGGTCAGCAACTACGGTGCTCAACGGGAAATGCAGGTACTCTTTTAATACTCTTTTATCAATGCAGACGCCACGCACTCACTTGAAGGGATGACCGTCACCAGACTTTTGAACGGCCTGCAGCACGTTCTTGTAGATCCGGTAGGAGAGCGTTCCAGTGAGGACAGCCAACAGCACGTAGGCGACCACGCTGATCAGTGAGAAGTAGGTAAGCGAGAGTAGCACCACGAGGCCGGTGCCGAACGCGATGCCAGATCGCTTCAGGTCTCGCCAGTACATAAGGTCGGCCACTGAAACAAAAGCATTCAACAAATATTAGCACACGGTCAACGAATTTCACTTATTTTAGACCCTCAAAAGTCCACAGGATTTTATTTTGCTTTCCCCGATTTCTTCTTTTAATAACTATTTATTCCAATTTAGTAATATCTGCTTTATTTTGAGCATGCGTGTCCATTTCAGCTATTGTTTAAAAACACATTACACGCTACGTATATATTTCATTGCTGTTATTTCCGAGTTAAGCAATCATGGTATTCCCATAATTTTAAGAAAAACTTAAGCCAACTCAGTTTATACATGGAAGGGTGAAAACCAGATTGGTACAAATCATTTCTTTTATTTGAGAGAAAAAGAGGCTTTATTAGGATGTTACAATCAGTAAAACTTATGCTGCCCTATTGGCGGCGCAAAGCAAAAGCTTTGGTTCACGTGAAACTAACAAAAGAAAATGTCACATGTCAAGATCGCATTTTTGCATTTAACTCTAAAAATAGAAGAAAAATCTACTTTCAACAAACACTCTTGGCTTTCGCCCATTCACATGTACTATTTTTTGTTAGCGGCTTTAAATTCAATAACAGCCGACGACCAATCGATAAAACGATTATTTTTTATTTTCCATTACTGTAGCCGCCGCACTACAGGCGTTTCTGTAGCCCTCTTGGTCCTTGGACACTTTGCGAGAGGCACATATTCACCAGTACCCCTGGATCGAAATATTGGAGCTCGCGCCGGGAATCTAACCCGGGACCACCGAACAAATGCCGGTATAATTACAAATCCCGACTGGATTACGACGAATCGTACTCTTTAAGACTTCAGCTGAATGTAAACTTGATAAGACCCAATTTCTTGGCATTTAACTATACACGCCAACTACCTGTGGACGTCAGTTCATCTACTGAAAAAGCTGAATAGATATCGGCGGCATGTTAAACATTTCGTTTACATAATTGCAAATACTGCTTATTACGCAATTAAGATTATTTTATTAAAACTACTTGAGTGTTTGGGTGCGCGTCTAATGCAATTGTCACTTAATTACTCAAATATGCTTTCAAACATGTCAATGAACGAGAAACTAGTAATAAAAAGAAATATAAAAACGCCTAG
>JAQGBY010009042.1:0-10024 GCA_034698785.1 Mycogona germanica
TGCTGGATCTGTACTGCCAGCAATTTAAATTGGTGATCCATCATGCTGCATTTGCGACCTTTCCAAATTACCAACTGTCAAGTGTCTAGGACTTCCGGTTCGTAAGTTATGATTTTTTAAATCAAAAATCATCATTTTCAAACTTAATTCGCCGGTGGCATGTCACACATTGGTAATTTAACTCGCCGGCTAAAGGGTTAACCACATATAACCAGGAAAGACCATCGAGAACTAATATTTTGAAATATCAGCAAAAATGTAACATACTTATTAAATCTGACGAAGATGTAATTTTTATTGAGACAAAATTAATAAATAAATTTAATGTAGACTTGAGTCTTGAGTCAAAAATGTCTTTTAAAAAGTATCTACACAAGCAAATTATGCCAAAACTCAGGTTGGAAGAGTATTTTATTGTATGGTATGAGTTGCCAGACAAGTTATATTTGTATTTTTGTTTTGATTGAATTATTTCCTTATTTATATTTGGGTTCCAATACTAAGTAGTTCACGAGGACTTGCAATGAAGTGTATGTTTTTTGCCTCTTGTTTTTTGTCACATGAGTTGAATCACTCAATGTATTATTGTGAAATGACTATCGCCTATAAGAGGCTTAAGTCTCATTGGGGAATGAACATTTCGCTCCTTTGCCATAAGCGGGATGAATTATTTGACCTTGTTTTAAGTCATGTAAACTTGTTTTGTTATCTAGTTTATTTTTTGTGTAAAAGGTTTATTTTTATAACATGCACTATGGTAATAGAGAGTTAGATTAAATTAATTAAAATAAAAAAGTTCGACTCATAATAGCTCAGTTGGTTTAGTGACTGACTGGTTTTGGCGGTCCCGGGGTCCCGGGTTCGGGGTGCAGGCTCTCGAAAATGAGGGGGGCGTAACGCCTGTAGTGTGGTTGACTACAGTTGATTAGAAACAAAAAAGTATCCCTTACAAAAGTGTACTATATTACAGTATAGTACTACTATTATATTCCAATAGGATTTGTTGGAGGATTATCACCTCCGAGTGATTTTGTGCTTGCTTGGTTACCACTGGGTCCAAGGGTCGACTCAGTGGTGACTAGCGAGCCGTGTGTAGCCAGCCGATTGGCTGTGCGTGGTGATGCATCACCTCGCTCTAGTGAGCGTTATGACACAGCACCACACATATATACACAGAAGGCAGCTCGGCTGTCTTCAGCCATTGATGCCATTGATGAAAGCAGTCGTTCTGATGTTTCACTCTAGCCAGTAATTAAAGTCGTGCTATTAATTCTGTAAAAACGTTTTTGCCAGTTCCTTCTTGCTGAGTACTATTTAGCTGAGTATTTAGGCCTGCACATATTAGTGTTCCTGCCACCATTAAATTTGATTTCAACTATCTGGCAGTGGCCAGTTCCACCCGGATTTCAACAGGTAATGGGCCCTGTCCCAAGCCACTGCAGCCAGTGAAAAATTAAATCTGCTGACAGTTGGAATAGAATTGGGACTAATTATTGGGGACCATTCTAAGATAAAATTGGGACCAATAATTGTGTACCATTCTAGGTGTATAGAGTTGGGTCAAAGCTTCTGGACCACTTGTTAAATAAAGTTGGGCCAGACTTTGTGTTTCCACTCTACCTGAGAAAGTTGGACCTCTCCATTAATAGGAGGTTGGGCCTAGGTACATCTGGGACCCCTCTATTTCTGGAAAGTTGGTAGCAACTTCCTGGACCTCTCCACACATAGAAGGTTGGTCCAGAGTTCCTGGATCTCTCTATCTGTGGAGCATTGGGCCAGTGAGATTTTATCCAGCAACAGTGGCAGTCCTCCTGTCCAGCCTACCGGACAGCTGGGACCCCTTGATCACCGCATTGGAGTGAGGAGATGCCAAAGCCCTGTCAGCCTCGGAGGTCATCACAAAGCTCGAGGACGAGTTCCTGCGCCATCAAGAGCGAGCCAAGCCTGGCCAGGGTCAACTGGCCGCCGCCAAGAAACCTGCTGCCGGAAACATGGCCCTGCAGGCCAATAAAAAGAAGAGTGGCCCCAAGCGCCAAGGTGGCACTGGTGCTGCTTCAGCAGGTCAAGGAGGAGGTGCTCCTGCACAAGAGACTCGCTCCTGTTTTAACTGTGGTCAGCGAGGCCACCTGCAGTTGGACTGCCCTGACCTGCAGCATGCCACCCAGTCCGGCAGTGGACAGCACCATTGCCCCCGTGACTCTGGAGGAACCACCCCACAGCAAGGCCAGCAGCAGCAGCAGCCACAGCAACAATCGAACCAGATATCTAGCCACTTCGCATTTGGAGCAGCCAGGTTGGCTGCGACCACGGAGGTGGGCTACCACCAGGCATTTGCCAGATCTGACTGTGGCACCTCTTCTGTGGACAGTTTGAGTGGCATGCGGTCTAACCACTGGTGCATTGACTCCATGCTTCGAGTCATATGACACCAGACATGTGACGGTTCAGGTACCTCCGCTCAGCCCCAGGAAGTCCAGTGGTGCTGGTGGATCATGCCCAGCTGAATGCCTCCTGTGAGGGTCAGGTGGCCTTGACCTGCACTCTCCCCGACGATGGCACCAGCCACATAGAACTCAATGGAACCATCCATGTACCCGAGATGGGGGTCGACCTGCTCTCTGTGCATCGGATGACGGCCGCCGGCTTGGACTTTCTCTTCAGTGGGGACTCCTGCACCGTCTCGACTCAGGATGGTCGCCTGGTGCTGCATGGGCGCAGCTCAGGTCCCACCGACTTGTACTGGCTAGATGAGAGCCAGCAGCAGCCATCTGCTCCCAGTGTACAGGAGCAGCACCACGTTGCTCACATGGCGTCCACCCTGCAGTTGTGGCACCGTCACTTCGGGCACCGGGACGTGGCCGCCATCCAGCGGCTTGTGAAAGAGAGGTTGGCCACTGTACTTGGCCAGATCTCCACTTCTGGTGCTGCGGAGTGTCGACGCGATTGCCGTGAGTGTGCACAAGGCAAGTTGGTGGCCCTCCCCTTTCCCACCAAGGCAACGTGGGCCAGGAGGCCCGCCCAACTCATCCATGCCGACGTGTGTGGCCCGATGAACCGGCCCATGCCGGGTGGGTGCTGTTTCTTTGTTTCGATTGTGGACAATTTCTCGTGTTTCACCGTGATCCGCCTCCTCAAGAAGAAGTCTGAGGTGCCTACCATGGTGAAGGAGTTCGTGGCCGCTGTGACCACCAAGTTCGGCAGGGTGCCGGACATTCTATGAACAGAAAATGGGACCAAATTCACCGTCGACCACTTGCAGCGCTCCCTCCATGCAGTGGGGGTGGAGCACCACGCAACGGTGGTCCACACACCCCAGCAGAACTGCATGTCAGAGAGAAAGAACCACTCCCTCACTGAGATGGGAAGGTGTATGCTGCTGGATGCCAGGCTGCCCATGCACTTCTGGGGAGAAGTGGTGGCCACCGCGGCTTACCTGCATAATTAACTTCCATCACGCTCTATCCCGAGCATGTTTTTGGAACAGCCGTCTACTAGCTGGTGCCACTCCAGGGCCGGAAGAAGTGGGATGACTTCGGCAAGTTGGGTGTCTTTGTCGGGTACAACCCTCACTCCAAAGACTACTGTGACCTCAACCGGCAGTCCACAAAGTCTACAAGTCCACAAGTACAAGGCGCAACTGGTGGTGCGTGGCTTCTCTCACAGCCGCACAGCAGCAGCTCCACATCCGCCACCTCAACGTCCAGACAGCTTATCTCAATGGTGTACTGAGAGAGGAGCTGTACATGGACCAGCAGGATGGGTTTGTGGTGCCCAGCAAGGAGGGGATGGCCTGTCGTCTGCGCCGCTCTCTCTATGGTCTCAAGCAGTCTGCTAGAGCCTGGAACGAGCGGGCCAATGCTGCCCTCTCCAGCCTGTGCTTCACCAGAAGTTCCGCCAACCAGTGCCTCTACGTGAGGCAGGATTGGTGTGGCAGCTTGACGTATGTGCTGCTTTACGTGGATGATCTGCTCGTGGCTGCGGCCACCTCAGAGGTGACTTGTCATGTCGGCCGCGAGATCCATGAGCACTTTGCTGTGCTGGACCTGGGGGAGGTCGCCGCTATCATTTACTTGATTTTGTAGTGCCCCGGCAGATGGATTGTTGGCTACTCTTAGCGGTCGGTTTGGATTTATATGGTGTGGGTGGTGATTGGAAGTCTGCCGGATTGTCATTACCTACTTCCGGCGGTGGCTGATGTAGGATATTCGGTGAGATTTCATCAGTTGATCGTGCCTTGGCTGGCAGTAAAATGGCGTTTGATACCTCGGGCATGGAGGCGGGTGCGTCTACAGAGCAATAGATTCCTTCTTCCGGTAACGCCATGTGGTGAAGCCCCACTTCGTCCCCGATGGTGACATGGATGTTTGCTGGTGGTGGTGTCATCGCCCTGTGTACTGGAAGGTGTTCGTAAGAGCTCGATTGTTGGTGTCCTATGGCCTGCGATGTTGAGGGCAGTTTGGGGTTTGCACTTATCTGACGGTTCTGATGGGAGGTGCTGATGCTCTCGGCCGTGGTCTCATCATTGTAGGGTCTCATCGCTTCCTCTTCCAGACATTGATGCTGGGCATGCGGTGGTGGTCCCTCCCCTGGTTTGACAGTGGCTAGGTGTACGTTCTTGACTATCACCGTGTGTCCATGTGAGACCTTCTGTACCGGATCACTGTCCTTCGTGACCTGGCATTGCACTTGATGGCGTTGGTCATGACATCTTTCACTACCGTGTGGAAATTTTTGCACCATTGGAGGTGGGTGTAACCCTACTCGACGAGATGTGTTTTCACGCTCCTTCTCACTCACGTTGTGGTAGTTTTGGTTGTCGGGTGCCTTGTTGTCGTTCTCGGCTGCTTCCGGCTCACTGCTGAAGTGCGAGAGTTTTGCTCGGCGATGGGCCAGTTTTAATGATAAAATGTCAAGGACGGCGTTAGCAGAGTGGGTAGGTGGAATCTCATTGCCCTGGAATTGAATGGGCGAAATAAGATGTTTCTGCACTAGGTTGGTTGCCGGTAGTATAACTAGGCGGTCATCACTGGAGTCACTCTCCTATTTTAGCCGTTTGTTAGACCATGGAACGGTGTCCTCGTCCTCCTCGCTAGATATGTACACCACCCGCCTAGGGTGGCCTAGGCCCGACGTGCCGGCAACTGGCGAGTATATTTGTTGCGTACTGTTTGTCGAGGGGGCGACATTCTCCTACCCAGGTTGTAAAGATGGGTTCCGGCTTGATGCGGCCATCACATATGCTTGCTGCGTACGGGTGGTTGAGTCAGCCATCGCGTGGTAAGGTGTCGGCCTAGTTAGGCCTATGTCTAGGGTAGGCACATTGATTGTTTGGCCTACCTCCATTGTTGCCTCCACTTGGTGTCTTTCGGCTGTAAGAATAACTTCCCGGTCGGGCTGGTGGTCCGGCGCTAACAATTCACGCCGTCTCCTCTGTTTTCTGCGTTTTCCTCAAATTCTGCTTTGATTTATATGTTTGTTCGTCCATTGTATACACACGTGTGTCTGCTGCGGTTGCAATGAATGAATGGCCTTTAAAATGGCCATACATTTTAGCAGATTATTCATGAAACCATATCTGCTGGTTGCGTTTGTCATAACTCGTGTGGTTGTATGTACTCCTATTGCGAGTTTCTTCCATATGACCAACGCATCCCGTTGGTTTGTTGCACCTTTCCTCCGGTGGTGTAGAGTTGCCACAGGTGCGTTGAAAATTTATTGCGTCTGTCAGTCTGCCTCTATGGTCGGACTCGTAGGTGCAATGCACCCCTTGAGGAGGGCAATTCAAAATTGCTAAGTCATATCCTTACAATACTCACACCAAACAGTAGATTGGTGCAAAAAACAAGCATAATGATTGTCCAAAAAATAAACCAAGTTTTTGCTACCAGTCTTGCTATTGTCACATCAGGAAACATGAATCTTTTTGCACTTGATTTGTGGGTGACAGTTCCTCATGCTGCCCCTTGGATTTCGTTTTCATGTCGGACACTGGGCATCATGCCCCGGAAACGTGTTGTCTGATGCCACATGACGGGATTCGCCAGATTTTGTGTTTTGATGTCAGCTTCATTGACACCTAACGTTGTTGGCACAGTTGGCACTTTTTTCTGCGATTTGAATGACTTATGGGGTTGTATTGCCATTTTAGCAGGTGTTTTTCGTGATGGGTGCGTCACACACTGTAAATTGTCAACTTTACTCAGGTATACAGTGCTTGGCAAAAATTGTGCTGGTGTGTGTGCTGCTACCAACAACCTGCTGGGTGTCGAAACCTGCTTCTTTTCCTTCTTTTCAGGTTTGCTTGGCAGTTGTTTCGTCACTGTTGTGAGTGACACACTCACTGAGGGTGTCATGCCTGGTAAACTGTTGTTCTTGATACTATGACAGGTGTCCCGTATACCAATGTCACTTGTCACCTCCTTCTGATGCTTGGGCAGCCGTCTGTAGTTGATGGACATTGCTGGGCGATCAGGTAGAGTTGGCTTGCAAATCTTCTGCCAGTCAGCTTTAATACCTTAGCTTTAATAGCAGTAATGCACTCTGGTATCGGTTTTTGCACTTGCTGCCGTGGGCCTGGAGGTCCACAAGTTTTTAACTTGGCCAGATAACCATCTGCTTTGCCCTGGTCTGTTTCCGGTTTGTCAACTGCTTTAGTTGACTTTGCAACATTTTGTTCAGGCGCCAAAGTGGCAGGTTTCGCCAGTTTACGTGGCTTTTTTGCGTCTGTGGGTTTGGGCAGTTTCTTTCCACCGCTCTTAACTCTGGTTGGGTCTTGAGGGGCAAGATCACTGTCCAACTTTTTACCCGTGATGCCATTTGGATAACGTCTGTTGAACTGGAGATTATAGCGACCATGTATCAATTTCTCCGAGTGAACACAATTTGGTCTTGGTTTAGGCCATTTCTTGTGGATCCTGTGATTGAGCCAATAATGGTAGCTGTACTTTCGAATGCCTGTTGAGATGTGGTTGACTGTAACGGCATCAGGGTCAGGAAATAAGTGTGCTTTGTCAATTGTTCCACTCAGAACCATCAGGCGTTTCTTTTGTGGCGACAAAAATAACACTTTTGCGTAGATTGTTGAATTCTTCTTTTAATGGGTCGAGAATCGGCGCATCTTTGATCACTGGTATTTTTCCGGGGATTTTCAAGTGGACAATGGTGGCATATGTGTGAATTTGCTCTTGTACTTCTGAAGAAAAATTCTTGAATGGTTCGACATATTTCACCATGGCTGCCAGTTGTTGTGCTGGTTCGATCTTGACCGAGTCTGGCCGGTTAGGCACTTTGGTCAGCACTGATGACACTTTTTCACAGATTCTGTGTCACTCGTATTTTCCTGTAGGTTGGCCAACTCCTCAGTAATTTGTGGGGCGACATGGTTGCCCAAATACATTTTGTATGGTCTTCCAGGCCAAGTTGGAAGATTTCTAGGTCTAAATCGACCGAACTTAATGATGAATGTCGTGACCTCGAAATATTAAGATCATCTTCCTGTCTGGTTTGCAATTCATGAGAAGCCTTCTCACTAGGAAGAATTTGTGCAGTTTGTTGATCAAGGACCTCAGTGTCAGGATCAAAATTCTCGGCTAAACATACAGAGGCATCTTTGCATACTGGGGAAGTGACACTTCCACCATCCGGGTGTGTGCAAGAGCCAGTATAAAATATGGTGGCAATGGTTAACTTCTGGCTTGAAGTTTCATCCACCTCGCCAGCCCAATTAACTGCTTCCTCTTCTTCCTCATCATCTTCCTCCTCATCATCGTTAGGAGGGAGGATGTAGTCATCGTTGTCCAGTAGGTTGCCACGAAGCAAAGGTTTTTTAAGTTTACAGGTGTGGACCACATCATTTTTGTGCACTCAACCGGTAGTAGGGTAGACCAGCTCTACTTCCGCATTTACACCTCTGATATCAACAATGCGATATGGGCCATGATAGTGAGCAAGTAGCTTGGTAGTCATGCCTACTTTTCGAATCAGGCAGCTCACCATCACTATATCTCCTACTTTGAAAGTGTCAGCCTTTGCAGGTTTACATCTTGCCTCATCTTTCTGCTGGACCTTCCTGATCCGATCCATAGCAGCTTGCTGGCGCAGTGTAGGAGATTCGGCCACCCTCGGGAGTGGGAACAGCCCATCGATGGGGCTCTCGTCCATACAGCATAAAAAAGGAGTTTCTTGCATGCTGCTTTGGACTGCAGCATTGTAAGAAAATACCACCTCATCTAGGTGCTCGTCCCAGTCTTTTTGGTCATCACCAGTGTTCAAGTACACTTTGACCTGGGTGGTGTTGTTGTTACGTTCGATCAGCCCGTTGGCCTGCGGGTGATACTCTGTTTTGGTGCTGTGCAAAATCCCTTGTTTAGCCAGCCAGGTCGCTGGGTCCTTGCTGGTAACAGTTGGACAGGATTTGAATCCAACACGCTAGTCGACCATGCAGATTCTGCTTGGAGTGAAGCCACATGAGAGCAATGTGGTCTGTGACTATTGTAAATTTGATGCCATAAAGATATGGGCGGAACTCTTCTACAGCCCACTTGACTGCCAGACACTCTTTCTCTGACATGTCATAGTTCATTTCAGGTTTTGATAACATCTTGCTGATATACATGCAAGCATGTTCCTGGCCATCTTTACGTATGGTCAGGACAGCTCCGATGGCCCAACACCACTTGCATCAGTGTGAACCTTGACCTTGACATTCGTTGCTACGAACGGTCAAAGTGGTGCAGTACTGGTTCCATTAGTAAAGCATTCTTTAATTTGTCGAATGCTTTTTGTTTTTCTGGACCCCATACGAACTCCGCTAGCAAGCCCATGACATTAGTTAAGGGCTTGGTAATTTTGACATTACCTTTAATGAACCTCCTGTAGTAGTTGGTGATCCCAACAAAACTATGTACACCTTTTTTGGTGGTTGGTGTTGGGAAGTCCCTTATTGCTGCCACCTCTGGTTCTAGTTTCGTACCAATGCTGTTGACAATATAACCGAGGACTTTTACCTCCTCGGCTCCAAAAAGACATTTTTTTGGATTGAATTTCATCCGTGAGTTTTGAACTGCGTGAAACACTGCTTCCAGTTGGCGCTCGTGTTCTTTAAAGGTGTCTGAGAACACAACGATGTCGTCTAAGTAGACCATGCAAACATCCAGTTTAAGTCATAGTAGCATGGCCTCCATGGCTTGCTGGAAAGTGTTGGCAGCATTACACATTCCGAATGGCATGCGCAGGAACTCGTAGTGGCCAGTGGCGGTAGAGAAGGCCATCTTCTCTACATCCTCTGGCTTGAGAGGCCTGTATTACTTCGTTGGCCAGACGTACGGGAGCTGCTCAACATTTGTTGAAAGGTACTCCGGCTCTCTCTCGCAAGTTCTTCTCACAAACGCACACTGTGGCTCCAGTGTCCACTAGGGCTTCACTGGTCAGGTCATTAAAAAATGCCATGAACATGGGCACCTTCTGGCCCTGCTGTTGTGGTAATACGGAGACATTGACCATCTGGACAGTAGGTTCTCCGTCCTCTACTGTCACTGGTAGTTTAAATCACGGTGATTTACCAGACGGATGTCTTGTGTCCCCACGCTGGGGCAATCTCTTGCCATATGCCCAGCAGAATGGCACTTAAAACAAATTCGTGAGCCATCACCAGCTCGACGTCAATTGTCCCATTGAGGTGGTTGGGTAAGTGGCTGGTTCATTGGAGGAAATGGAGGTGGCTGTTGCTCAGGCCACTGCTTAGGTGCTGTAGAAGGTGCTGGCCATCCTACCACTGGGAAGCCAGGAGGTTGATTCGGGAAGATTGCTGGAGGTGGGAACGGGAAAATAGGTGGCCCAGTAACCGGCTGGGTAGACCTCCCAAAGTTCCGGCCATCGGAAAATTATTTTTTGGCTTGTTGCAAGCGGCCTTGGTTGGTTTGGTTTGTTGACTCCTCAGCTTTTCTTCCTTAACCCTTTCGCCGGCGAATTAATTTCCCGAAAGTGAAAGCTGTACGGCGAATTAATTTTAAAAAGTCACTATTTT